>MU186450.1:90364-140941 GCA_016904865.1 Pissodes strobi | reverse complement strand
ATTCGCATCAATACGTTCACTGAAATAAATCATTTGTGGTCTAGTTAAAAAGCAGCTTATTATTACCCTCTGCAACATGTAATCAGTCTACTAATTGGATACAAAATACAATTTTAGAAAATCTTAAATTCTGAGCTTGTTTTTGAATATAATAATTGTATACAATTATATATTTTTGGGAAGCCCACATTATGTCTAATAAATATTAAAAAATAGTATACAATAGTATACATTAAAAAAAAACATACATTTGCTTCATAACTAAAAAACGCCCCTAGATTCCCTCTGGATTCTACGGAAAAAATCTATACGTTTGTACTTTCTTCGACAAAATCAAAGATAACTGTCTCAAAACTGAAACTTATCATTTTCACCCTGAATCTCAAAAACAAATCTGCGCCATCTTTAATTTCACAAAAAAATAGCAACCCTCAATATTTAAAAATTAAAATGGGAAACCGCGTACAAGGTAATCCAAATAGTTCATCCTGTATAAGAACATTATCACTTGGTGGTCCGTTGTACGGTTTCTTTGCGTAGATGCTAGTCAAGTGATCAGCTTTTCTATAGAACAAATTTTCATTTTTTTTTTACCTAAAATCCATTTCGTCTTTTTTAAACGTAATCTTCTAAGTACCTAGGGGGTGTTCTTAAACTACTAGGATTTATTTTATCTGCCTTTTGTTCTTTAAGCTTTGGATACGGACTCTCTCGATCATTATTGACTACAGAATCAATAAGTACCTTGGAGTCGCATGAGTTTGACGGTTCTTCATCCGAAGGTAATTCAGGTAGTGGAGTAGGGTCCGCATGTTCAAATAATGGAAGCTCGGAAATGTCTGAAGCTTTAGATACTAGAGTTTCTTCAGGTCGATTTTTTAATAGAGTTTTATCTCCACGGGGAGCTAAGTGCTTTAAGGAAACAGTTACTTCTCGACCATCTGACTGTCGAACCAAGGCATACTCGGGGTTTGCCTCTACCAAGTCTATCACTTCAACGAAAGGGTCGTACTTGAAATTCCGAACATTCTTTTTCATGAAGATCTTGTTTTCCGGAGTTGTAAACCAAGATGAAATAGCTGTCCCATTTGTGGATTTTCTTGTAATATGAAACATGCGTTCATGAGGAGTAGAATTAGTAGCGGTGCACAATAGAGAACGGATTGAATGAAGAACGACTCCTAGGACTTCTTCTCATTGTTGCAATTTTAGATCTCTTGATTTCAAAGCAAGAGAAATAGTTTGCCAAATTATTCCATTAAATCGCTCAGTTTGCCCATTTCAGCACATAAATCTAAAATAACTGTCAATTGAAGATTTGCATATTTATGATGGTTTAGTTCCAAATCGACAAAACAGTGGCCTGATATAGGAGATTATAAGGCAGTAGAGGCCATGGATATGTATCCAGTACTTGGAAACACAGGTCTAGATACAGATGATAAGAAGCTTTTAAAAATATAAGTTTCTGAACTTCCTGTACCAACTAAAGCATCAGCAGTAAAGCTGACTTTGATGACTCACCTAGCTAAACTTTCTGGCGCTGCAGCGAGAGTTTTTGAAGATGGAATGAGTGAAGCTGAGAATGCTTTAATTTGCTTTTACTTTGACATACCTTTGAAAAGTGTCCCTGTTTTCTACATTCGCTGCAGGACACAAATTGCACAGGTGCCTTTTATTACTTTCACAGAAATAACACCTGCAAATATACTTTTGTGGCTGAAGCAGTAAAATGAGCTTCATGATCTTCTATGGTTTGCTTACTTGTTGAAGGGGACAAAATTTGAAGACATAGTGTAGGCATTTGAATGCGTTTAGGCCGACGTCAAGGACAAAGCTTGGTATACGGCGTCTTGCAGTTTTAAAGAGTGATTTTCGAGTAAACGTTGTCTAATATGGCAGGAACTTAATCCACTAATAAATGACTCTCTTGTGTAGGTATTTAGTCATTTCGGTTTTCATCGGCCATGACAGCTAAAACATTGTAGTCCTTACTTAGTTGTTTCAGGATTTGTATGTACTAATCTATTCGGGTCTGGTGTCATATAAGCACTGTCGATTTTAAAGATTTTTTGTGTTCAATGGAAAGATTACATCAAATGGAACACATTAATGCAAAAAAATTTGCGGATGAAGCACTTTTGACGCCAAAAATTGAAAAAGAAATTTTATAAGTAATGACATTTAAATGCGAAAACTTTCCCAATATGACGTTAATGATGACAATTTACTTGCAATGTTGTCAGACTTGGCTAACCTTCTTGATTTTCAAGTAAGTAAATTGCCAAGTCCAGAGGCATGTTTCATAAAGTAGAATAACAACTTGTGAAAGTAACTAAACAAGCGCGCACCGCGCGCTTGTTCCTTATATGCCTCAGACTAACTAAATAAGCTCCCATTTGTCTCTTAACTAACCAAAACTAATTCAGACTGATGCAAACTAACCAAAATTAGTCCAGACTAACGTAAACTAACCCAAACTAACCCAGATTGACCAAAAGTAACCCATACAAAGCAAAACTAGCCCTGGCTGTTTAGCCATACATGCATATACATATAAGTACGGTACACAGTTGACTCAATTTGTACATTTCCCAGTAAATGTCCTAGATCAAGTACATTTGTCATAAAATGAAATAATTTTAAAAGACAAGCGCGCTACGCACGTCAGTAAATCAGCTACAGCTAACTCAAAATAACCAACACTAACCCAACCTAACCAACACTAACCCAAATTAACCAAAATCAACCCACACTAATCCAAACTAACCATGACTAACCAAAACTAACCCAGACTAATCCTAATTAACCTAAGTAAAGAGACAAGCGCGCTACGCGCGTTTGTCTCTTCGCTATTCCCAACTAAGTAAAACCAACCAAGAAACCCAAACTAACCAAAACTAACCCAAACTAAGCCAACCTAACCTAGACTAACGAGAAGCGATCCATACTAACCAAAGCTATCCCAAAGTAACTAAAACTAACCCTAATTAACCAAAGTAAAGAGACAAACGCGCTACGCGTGCTAGTCTCTTCGCTACCTCAAACTAAGCAAAACCAACCCATACTAACCAAAGCTAACCCAAACTAACCCTAATTAACCAAAGTAAAGAGACAAACGCGCTACGTGCGCTTGTCTCTTCGCTATTCCCAACTAAGCAAAACCAACCCAGACTGACCAAAACTAACTCATACTAACCAAAACTAGCACAAGCTAACCTAGACTAACCAAAACTAACCCATACTAACCAAAACTAACTCAGATTAACCCTAATTAATCAAAGTAAAATGGCAAGCGCGCTTTTCTCTTCGCCATCTCAAACTAAGCAAAACCAATCCAGACTAACCCAAACTAACCCAAACTAACCGTAATTAACCAAAGTAGAAACAAGCGCGCTACGCGGCTTGTCTTTTGTATTCCAGATTAAGCAAAAATAATCGAAACTAACTTTAATTAGCCAAACAAGCGCATTGAGACGAGCGCGCTACGCTCTTGACCAACCTCGCCCATCACAAAATCAAAATTAACCCATAGTAACAAAACAAACCAACTACGCGTGATACTCTCTTAAACGAATCCAAATGATCTTTTAAATTTGTATCTATTTCAATAAACTAAATAAATTAGTTTATATCATTTATTATTAAAAGTGACTCACTTCTAGCGTAATATCTAATTCTAGTAAATCATATATTCGAATTATTGTTATTTTATTAAACAAAGCCATTAAGAATCATTATTTATAAGAAGTTTTCGTCCTACAGTATTTTTGAAACATATTCAACACGAGGCTGTTATATTTTAGAACCTAATAGAAGTTACACTTGCCAACATCTACCCGTACAACAGCCAGCTGAGCCGTCCTAAGCCAAGGCCACCTATACTACAGTAGGTGCCCTTGGCTAAGCCAAGCTAAGACGTCTTTTTGTGATGAAAGCGTTGCGTTGAGATTTTAAAACGCTTTCAATATTTATGGCGAATCGCATGAAAATGTTATTATTAGCCGATAGTTTTAAGCCAGAGAAAAATGTTTTGCATACGCTACATTGGGTCAATAGAGGAAACACGACTAGCAATATATTTTACTAATTGCTGCTATTTAAACAAACCGAGCATTACCGCTTGGTATCAGAAGATTGGTTCGATAAATATCCGGAGTATGATTTTTTTCAAGCTATTCCGAGTGACACAGGGTACCTTTAATACATTTCTAACAATAATTGCTGGATCTGATCCAAGTATTCCATATAAAGGGAGTGGCATACCCATTCCTGTAGATAAGCAGCTCCTTATGACGTTGTGGTAGTTGGGAAAAGGGGAAACCCTTATTTTCATAGCAGAACGATTTTCAGTAGGAGAAACCACTGTTTATCTATCCACTACCAACATTTTAAATCAGATACTTCTATCACTCGATGAATATATTGTGTGGCCTGATGAAAATGAGATGGAAGTAATTGATGCTCAATCTCCCAGGCTAACCTGGACCATCCCACTATCGTTCATTTCTTTACAAAATCGGTTAGTAGAAAGAAAATAATAAATATTCAAAAAGATAACGAAACGAATGTCTTTTTTAAATATAATATTCTTCTATGACAGTAATATTGACAAGTTGACATATGCGTTCACTATCAAAATGCTTTCGAAACGTTCTCCACCTGGGTTTTAAAATGTAATGAAACGCTTTCTTACATGACGTCGCCATTTCGACGCATAAATGAAACATATGTCAAGATTTCGAAACGGTTTCGAAATCTTCGACCGCAAAAAGACGTCTCTAATATAATCATGTTTTAAATAGTCATGTTGACGTTTATCTAATAATTATTATATTATCGTTTTAAAGTGCAAAAAAACAGTTTTATTTGCAATTTTTAAGAAAAGAAGCTTTGTATTATGTTATTATTAACCTTCTGCGACCATACCTCAGGACAAAGTGTACTGGAATTGTGTTTATTAGCAAAAATGTATGTTAGATTTTAATTTTTATTTTCAATTTATTTTGCGAAAATGTGCTTCATCCGCAAATTTTTTTGCGTTAATGTGTCCCATTTCATGTAATCTTCCCATAGAAGTGAAACAGTGTCTAGCAAATATTTCATTTCTAGGTTTGACAAAAATTGTATCAAGAGTTTTAAGACGTCTTTTTGCGGTCGAAGATTTCGAAACCGTTTCGAAATCTTGACATATGTTTCATTTATGCGTCGAAACGGCGACGTCATGTAAGAAAGCGCTTTATTACATTTTAAAACCCAGGTGGAGACCGTTTCGAAAGCATTTTGATAGTGAACGCATATGTCAACTTGTCAATATTATTGTCATAGAAGAATATTATATTTAAAAAAAGTCGTTCGTTTCGTTATCCTTTTGAATGTTTATTATTTTCTTTCTACTATCCGATTTTGTAAAGAAATGAACAATAGTGGGATGGTCCAGGTTAACCTGGGAGATTGAGCTTCAATTACTTCCATCTCATTTTCATCAGGCCACACAATATATTCATCGAGTAATAGAAGTATCTGATTTAAAATGTTGGTAATGGATAGATAAACAGTGGTTTCTCCTACTGAAAATCGTTCTGCTATGGAAATAAGGGTTTTCCCTTTTCCCAACCACCACAACGTCATAAGGAGCTGCTTATCTACAGGAATGGGTATGTCACCCCCCTTTATATGGAATACTTAGATCAGGTCCAGCAATTTTTGTTAGAAATGTATTAAAGGTACCCTGTGTCACTTGGAATAGCTTGAAAAAATCATACTCCGGATATGTATCGAACCAATCTTCTGATACCAAGCGGTAATGCTCGGTTTGTTTAAATAGCAGCAATTGGTAAAATATATTGCTAGTCGTGTTTCCTCTATTGAACCACAATGTAGCGTATGCAAAACATTTTTCTCTGGTTTAAAACTATCGGCTAATAATAACATTTTCATGTGATTCGCCATAATTTCCAAAGTAAAAAAACATACACGCTCCAGCAAAAAACTCAGAAATATAAGAAGTAAACTTTAAAAAACACAAAGCAAAACCTACAAACTGCTGACAGGTTTGGGTTTTATTACGTCGCGATTTCAAAAACTTGCATTTTCGCGAACAGTAAACGTCAGTGACGTAAATATTGAAAGCGTTTTAAAATCTCAACGCAACGCTTTCATCACAAAAAGACGTCATTAATTACATCTGAGTATGCCAAACATTCGGCGATATATTCATAGTTGTTATGACTTACACTTACATGATTTATCAAAAGTTTAAGTTGTCCCGGACCATCGATTTTCTCAACAGTAGATACAAAGTTATTAAAGATTGTCTTCCAGTGGGTTTATTCTGCCTGCGCTTTGGAAGAGTTTGGATCAGCGTCGAATTTGTTTGGCTTTGGGAATTTATCCATACTTGCTAATTAAATTGTAGTAACTTATAGACCTAAGGCTTTAATTAGCAAGAAATATATATACATACAAAAGTTGACAAATAATATATGGCATTAATTATGTTAAAATACTAAACAAGGTAGAACAATATTAGGGATTAAGGTTAAATAAATATACAGGGACTTTCGAATCTATTACAATCCTGGAAATTTTTCAAATTGCTGCTCCTTCGTCATCGACTTTTGTGACAACAATTATTTGTTTAAATCCACATTAGATTCTAATAAAATAGATACAACACCCAAGGCACTACATAATTGAAAATTACATTAAAAATAACGAGATTTTTACATAACCTATTGAAATTTATGTGTCATTCGTGCTTAATGCGTCAATTGCTTTAACCGTTTCTTATTGTTCTCCATTAAAGCGTATTTTGTAACTTAGCAAGTAAAATTTGTCGTGTAGGTACCTACCTATCAAAAGATGTCACAATCTTTGAAATAATACAGTACCTACAAAACAACGTGTTGCAATCGATTATATCTACAGCTGTAATTTATTTCTTCCTTCATACGCCAGTACTATAATACAGGGTGTTACTATGCACTAGCTACTATTTCAGATCTATTTTGAATTAATGTGTGGGATGATTAACATACACGGTATTAATAATATTGATATATTATCGAAACTTTTGTGACAATAATTACATTTTCATTTTATAGCCTGTTAAGTATCGTCGTAAATAATAATATTGTCATCCCTTTGATATATTAATCTGTAGTATTTTTTGCAGAAGTTATAAATGTTTAACATCCTGTAGATGTCGACATCGAACGATTAATAACCCATGAGTGTGATACCCACTTAAAAAAAACTGTTTTGCATAATCACTGTTAGACACGATTAGTAATTATTGTAAAGTACGACTAGTTTATGTTTGTGTTGGCATCGATCCAATGTCATGTTTAATAAATTGTCTTTCATTGTTTCCTTTTGTTATTACACGTGTATTAAACTTGCTAATTGAAAGTCTGCATTGGCGCCAAATATTTTGAAACATATTCATATAAATAGCAAACCATCAAATCAAAACAAAGTTAGTTTTTCTTGAAAGCGGCATTTTTCTTGACTTTTTTCTACGCTATATTACAATTTACTTTATCTTTATATTTTTTATATATTGTTTCGCTTTGTCATCATATTTTTAATACTAACTTCTATTTTATATTATTGATTTCTTAATGTTCTTCCTCTCATGGCCTATTTACTTTCTTCATTTCTATTTTTTTTTTAATAACAATTTTTTAGTTTCATATTTATAACTGATATCCCTCCTCGTTTATGAAATTTCGATTTTTTTTACGAGATCCTATTTTTGGTCCCAATAATAACTGTGCAAAATTTAAAAAAAAAACGGTGTTCAAGGTCACCCGACATAGGTGAAAATGAAATCCAAGTTATATTTTGAAATCACTTCCCGTAATTTTATTGTTGAAAGCAAAATTTTCCTCGAAATCTCATAAAATCGACTGAAAATTGTCCAAATGGTCCAACCTAACCTAACCCAACTAACCCGAACCAAGAGACCAATTCAATAATTGACATATATGAGGATGGGGTCCTATCAATGCAACAAATAAACACCCATTTGTGTTTTTGCCAAATATCTTAATGTGTGGGCCCGTTTTATACGCGACAGCAACGCTTTCTAGAATTCTCTTTCCTGTCGTATGCGCTGCGTGTTTTCTGTCTCATTGGCGAGACTTCGGCCGAGAATAACAATCGCAGAGAAGCGACAACATAAATCCCGGCTAAAAATTTGGGGTGGGAGGTAAACCGGCCAACTGTCATCTCCACGTGCTTGTCAGGTTAGTTTAGTCCGAGATTTGTTTAGTACAGTCGTCGACGACAAAATTTTTGCGTGAACGCCAGTTTCCTTTGGTTTGTTTGTGTGTTAATTATTATTGAAGTGACTACTTTATCGGTAAAGTCAGAAAACATGAAACACTATCAAAGTGAAACGCCCTTAGAGGGCTGAAATTATCAGGACATGTAACCGGGATAAAATGAGGATCCTGGACAAAAACTGGACCCCCTCCCCTTAGGCCGGGAGAGATGGGAGAAGAAAAAATTAAAATAATTAATTTCGGAAGATCGAGAAGGGTTACAGGGTCGAAATTTTTATGGTAGGTGCGTCCCTTTTGGGGGCTCCCTTTGAACATATGGGGGGGACCGGGGCTCTAATTTAAGGGGGATTTTGGGGAAAAAAGGTATTTTGCGGATATCTCTCCAACGGAGCTTCCAACCGAAAATCTAACAAACGACGGCCCCGTGACACCTCCACCTCCCCGGATACCCAAACGAAAAAAATGAAAAAAAAAATTTTGTTCGGAAAGTTAATACAAGTATTATAAAACAAAATAAGAAAAAAAATAATAATATTAAAAAAAATTGAGAAACGCGGTTTTCGGCAAAAAAAGAGAAGGAGTTCAGCTATGAGGTCGGAGACGGCAAAAACGGCATGAAAAAAAAAGTTTTTTTTGAAAATGGGAAAAAAGGGAAAAAAACGTAAAAAACCTTCGGAAAGTTAATAAAAGTATTATAATAGGAAAGAAGACAAAAAAATAATATAAAAAAACGTAAAAGATTGTTGGGAAAGTTAATAAAAGTATTATAAAACTAAATAAGAAAAAAGAAATTTAAAAAGAAAATACTGTTCGGACAGTTAATACAGGTATTGTTAAACGAATTAAAAAAAAGTAATAACAAAAAAAAACGCGGGTGTCGGCAGAAAAAGTTGAAAAAAATATTAAAAAAGGGTCGAAACCATGGGCAAAAGTTTGGAAAAAAGCTTCAACAAAATAAAAACTCAATTCCCAATATCTCTTTCAGAAGTTTCACTTTAGTCTTCAGTTGTGTGCTTATAAAGGTGAGACACATTCTGCTATTGATTAGCATTCCAAGCAATATGTAAATTTGATTGTTTACAAGTTGTTAATATTCTCCATAAATTGGTAAATTTGTAACGATTAATCGGTATGCTGCTATAGCATAACGTACTTAGCAACATGTCCATTTGGTTGTTTATAAATGATAAATTGATAGTGCGCTGAAATGTTCAGTATATAAATTTTCTAATTATTATTAAAAAATAAAATGTGCGCTTGGGAAAATTGGTCTGTTATTGATGTTATTAGATTTACAGAAACAGGTAACATACTCGAAAATTCATTGTAAAATTTAAAGCTTATCCAAATTCTAAAAGACCCTGGGACGAACACATCGTAGGTAAAAGGTTCTCGATAATAAAATAAAGTCACATCAATATTCGGATTTTCGCACATAAACACATGGCCTGATGGGTATGGGTAGCTTCAGTATAAGTATTATTAGAAAAAGTATTTTATTTATCATTTTGACTAAAAAACAACCACTTTTTTCAAACATTAATTTCAAAACAATTAAATCATTAGGTTCACATAATTTAGCATAATATGCAGTAACTTAAAAAGTATCCGTACAAGTCACTATGTGTTTTCTGGATAAAGTTTCCGACTTTACACTATATTACGGTGTATGAAATCGTTTTTGGACATCATATACGGTAAACCCTATGGAGCTCTTTGGGCTGCCTGTATATCTTTTGACGTTTATAATTCTTTCATATTGTGACATTTGAAATAACTGAAGCCAAATAGGATTTAAAAAAAATTATGTGCCTCACCTTTATAAGCACACAACCTAAGTGAAACTTCTGAGAGATGCTAGGAATTGAGTTTTGGTTTTTTAAGCTTTTTCTTTCTCAACTTTTGCCCCTGTTTTCTACACACCACGTTTCTCTAACTTTATTTTTATTATTTCCTTTTATAATACTTTTATTAACTTTCCGAGCATTTCTACGCTTTTTTCCATGTTTTCACATTTTTTCAAATTTTTTATCCTTTTTTCCATAAAGCAATTTTGTTTTTTCTTCCCATTTTTGCCATCCCCGACTTCGCAGCTGAACTCCTTCGCACCGCGTTTCTCTAACTTTTTTTTTTCTCATTTCGTTTTATAATACTTTTATTAAATTTCCGAACAACTTTTTAAGTTTTTTTTTCCAATTTTTTACTATTTTTTTGGAAAATATTTAGGTATCCGGGGAGGTGAGTGGTGGGAGGTATAATCCCTCAGTTTTTCGATCCGAGGCTCCGTTGCAGATATATCGGCAAAGAACGGTTTTGTCCCCGAAATCCCTTCTTAAATTAGAGCCGCGGTCCCCCCATATGTTCAGCTGATCTAGAGTTATCTTACTGACAAGGAGGGCATTCCGAGGAGAGAATAATGAGACATGGCGTCCCGCAGGTTCCATACTAAGACCCCTGCTTTTTTTAATCTATGTGAATGACATAACGACTTACATTCCACAGGGTTATCTGACTGTCTATGCCGATGATACCAGCTTTCTTTTTCGGTCAAAGGACCTTGATGCCTTGGTGGATCGAGTGAGTGAGTCTGGCGAGTGTGTGGGTGATTGGTTTAGGGCGAACCGCCTGAACCCAAACTTGACAAAAACCAAGCTTATTGTTTTTTCATTGAGAAGAGATCCTCGAGTTACTAACACGGACAAAAAGGTTAAGTTGCTTGGAGTCACTATGGATCCTAAACTAACTATCGAACAAGAGGTTAACAATGGTTGCAATAAAACTACTTCACGAATCTGTCAAAGATGGTGGAAATTGTGCTTATCTTAGTGCCTATCATGCACTGATCCATTCATCTTGTGCCTGCGGCTTGCTGATTTGGGGACACTCCGCTCACCTAAAACGGGTGTTCAGTCTGCAGCGCAGGGCAGTCCGGGTCCTTGCACCAGTCCAATATAGGGAAGATGCGAGACCCTATTTTAAAAAACTAAAAATTCTAACTCTACCGCCCCACTACATCTACGAGTGCTTGCTATATATTCGCAAAAATGCAAGTAAATACCCAACCATAGAACATCAATATCATAGAAGGCAAAATGGGGATATTCGAGCGGAGTTTCTCATACTAGGAGCTTCTTGGAACGCAACATTGCATTATGCTCCAACCTTCTTTAAAAGCTGCCCTCAGCTGTAGGGGATCTACCTTTTAAAAAATTTTTGGATTGTGATGTACTTCAACAGCTCGTATAACAGTGTGTACTGCTCATATATGTCAATGTGTGCCGGTGCGCATTTTGTTTGTTTTCTTATAAAATAAAATAAATAAAATAATCTTTATTATAAACATTACAAAGTTTGTCTATAAAGGTAGAAATTACCACCATAAAGTGTAGTTTCATAACTACCGAAAAAAAATAACAAAAGCCAAAATGTATAAATAAGGTAATCATAAATATGCATAACTAAATTACTAGCATGTTATCACATACAAACTTCTTTACTTTGGACTTAAAAATAGGAACACTTAACTTTTTAAAACATTCAGGCAACGAATTGTAAACATGAGACATAAGGTACAAGAAGCATGACTTAAAAAATTCGGTTCTATGACTAGGTATGCATAGTCTATTGCCAAAACGAATGTTCACCGAATGTGCACTACTTCTTCTAACAACTAATTCATACAAATAAAGGGGTTCTTTGGTTAAAATTATTTTATGTATCATACAACTTAGGCGAACATATCGCTTTTGACCCATGTTGCACTGGAACAACTCCCCAACATGACCACTAATATGATTCCTCATAGGGATTCTATTAATAAATCTAGCACAATTGTTCTGAACTTTTTGAATTCGATATTGATTGTGAATAGTGAGAAATGGCCCATCTACTATATCAAGATAATCAGGAATTGAAAGAATTAAACTATCTGAGAGAAGTTTTTTGACTGAGACTGGTAAAATATCCCATAATTCATAAATTGATTTTAGTTTAAGATATGTTTTCTGGCAAATACTATTAACATGAGAGTTGAAATTAAGTTTTGAATCCATTATTAAACCAAGATTCCTGACTTCAGAGGACCAATCAATTATTTCACCAGCAGGTGAAATTTGTAAGTTGGACAGATCAATATCAGTGCGAGAGAACACAATTGCTTGTGTCTTTCTAGGGTTTATGAGCAGGGAGTTATCCACCGCCCAACCAGAAACGCTATCCAAATCCATATTTATTTTGCCAATGGTATCTGGGAGGAAGGAGCGAGGTGATGGTAAATAAATTTGCAGATCATCTGCATACATATGATAGTTGCAATATTTAATACTATTAACAATGTCTGAAAAGGAGTGGTCCAAGAATGGAGCCCTGTGGGACACCCTTCCCAACAACCCTCCAGTCCGACCTCAATACCTCACCATCCTCCAACACCCTCACAGCCTGCTTTCTACCACTAAGATAGCTCCGAAGCCAGCCATGTACCGACATGTTGTAATCGTCTAATTTTGCCGACAGGAGGTCCAAATTCAGAGAATCGAATGCCCTGGTCATATCAATCATCACAGACACACATGACTGACCCTCATCAAAAGCATGTGCAATGGCACTTGTGATTTTAAGAAGTGCTGTGGCACAGCTATAGTTAGTACGGAAACCAGACTGAAATTTGGGAATCACACCCTTGCCCTGAAGAAAGTCAGTCATTTGACGTCTGACCACTCTGTCCAGAACCTTTGACGCCGCAGGCAGTATGCTGATGGGACGCAGCTCACTAAGGTTGGTCAGATTACCGATCTTAGGCAAAGGAGTAACTAGCGCCAACTTCCATACATCCGGCACACAACCAGTCTCCAGAAAAGAGTTTACAATATTTACCAAAGGCGCCAAACAATAAGGCAGACTATATTTAATCATTTTTATGGATATTCCATCAACCCCTATGGCATTACTCTTTAAACTCCCAATAGTTTGCATCATCTCCTCCTCAGTCACCAGTTTAAATTGAAACTGTTCCCAATTGACTGTGGAACTAAGATAATCATGCAGCATCCCTGATCTGATATTAATGTCTGGTACATTGTCAATTAAATGGTTATTGATATTGTTTGGGTTCTTAAGAGCATCTGGAACTGTACAGTTACGTTTATTAATTATTTTCCAGCTAGAGATTTTACCCCAAATATTTTTACTTTTGTTAGGACCTTTGCAATTATTTATTTGCATAGAAAAGTATGCCTTTTTCTCAGATCTAACAGCAAAAGAGACATAGTTTTTGAGCTCAATGTAATAATCTTTGCTAGTTGTTTGAATTCTTGTCACCCCTAACCTTTCACTAACGTAGACAGCTACACCACCCCCTCTTCCTTCCCGGTCACTCCGATGTAAAGTAAATCCCTGTATAGCGTAATTATCCGAAGCCAGGATTCAGACACTGCCACAAAATCAGACTCACAGCCCAAAAGGAACTCCGTCACATCATGAAACTTACTGCACAGAGACCAGGGATTAATATGTGTGACTTTCAGAGAGTTCTTCAGTAGATTGGTCGCTGTTTGATCATGATGTTCTTGATATTCTATCTCCGAGGATGGTTCTGTGAAGTCCTTGAAAAATTTCTGTTTCCACCAAAAGACCTAGAATTATTTTGGGCATTATTTTTAGGCTTGTACATAAAGACCATCTGGCCAAAAGCTTTTTGACAAGTATCTCTCTTTCAGATCATCCGGGACATTAAGCTTGAAAGCTGCACTTTGAGGATTTTCAAATTTAGATGGAAGCTTCTGACACTGATACACATATGCATGCCCTTGGGCCAGGACTCCCAGAATATCCTCCGAGGTGGTGCTGACATCTAGATTGGAAATATAGATCCAGCAAAGTCTCTGAATTATGCCACCGATGTTCCTGTTGGCAATTTTAAGAGAGGGTCTTTCCGGTCCCGTACAGATACCTCCAGTAGACATCATGCCATCGCTCGCCATCAACAAAGAACCTGTCTTATCCAATGGGTTTCGAGTCTTTGAATTGACTACCTCTTTGGAACGAACACTTGGACATTGTTGAATACCCTTAGACTGATGTGCATCCAACATGATACCCACCACTTCCTTATTCGTATCTTTAATCGCCTCAACCACTGCATTAAGCCTGTTTGAGATCTGCTCATTCTGAAACTCCAAATGTTCCTGAAAACCCTTCCTGACCTCTTCCTCGGGTAACGAATTAGAAGTTTTAGCTCTTGAATCCTTAGACGTTAGAGTTTGTTTAATGTCCATAGTCTCCTTTTCTATTAGAAGTAAATTGTCTGATTTATCAGAATTATTAGATTTAGTTTTAATGGAGGATTCCACTTTTAAAACCTGATTTTTCAGTGAAGAAACAGTCTCTTTCAAAACCCTGATTTCTTTAAGGAATGCTGGAAGATTCTTTTTATCAGACACGCATTCTGGACATACATGCATCATTGTTCTAGTAGAACTCGGGATAACTCTTATTTCTTGAGCTTGCGTCTTGTTACAATTCTGGCATATAGTTCGGTTACATAAGTCGCAAGGGTATCCAAAAACGTTCGCACCCGACTTATCTTGTTTAAAAATGCAAGCTTGATCGCATTTGTAACATTTGCTTGCCATATTGTCGGAAAAATATTCTCTCACCAAATCCAATGATTTATTTTATTTTTAATTTTGATGAATATTTAGGTTATTTGGCAATTTGGAGTTAGGCAATTTTTGGGTTATATTTTCTAAGATTTCAGATTGTTTTTCACTGAAAATACATGTCACAGAGTAATACTCAATGTTCAATTTAGTAGGTGCGATTGGAAAATGTTTAAAAAGTCCAAAGATTTTCACGATGTTTTAAGATTTTTCGGACGATGCTCAGAACACAACAAAAATGTGAATATTCTGGAGATTTTTTTCTTATGTTTATTAAGTTACACAATTGTGTTTCATTGTAAGTTTTTCTGCCATTTTGATTAAACGATAATTCATATACGTTATTGTTCATTGTTATTATAATTTTTATATTAAGTAGACCACAATCGTGTAAGTGTAAAACGAAATTGGTAATTCAAAGAATATTTTAAATTATTTCATCCGCTATTTGTCTTAAAGCTAATTCTATAATTTAGAAAATGGATAATTAAGCATTTCGTCTAGGCATCCACTGTGAAAGATTAATACATTGTAAATGTCGCTGCACCATTTAAAAATTTTAGAGTGGAAACGTCTATGTTGCTCCAGTTCGTTGCAATGTAGACCATGTAATGATATGACGAAGACGAATAATGGCAGCACTAAATTGTATAATTAAAAGAGAACTTTTCGTGTTTCCAAATTAAAGTAAGAGATTGTGAACTCAAAATATAGTTCATAAAATTGCTTGTAGTTCAGTTATTTCTAACTAACAAACAAGTTTCTTATACAAGGAATACAATAGCAGCTTCTCTTTCGACGTCCATATTTTAAAACTGTTTGTCTGAATATTTGTAGTTCCCGAGCCAAACGACCAATTCAATAAACGGCATATATGAGGATGTTGTACTATCAATACAACAAAGAAACAAATATTTGTGTTTTTGCCAAATATCTTAATGTATGGGCCCGTTTTATATGCGACAGCAACGCCTCTGAGAATTGTCTCTCTTGCTCTCGTATAGGCGGCGTGTTTTCTGTTGCCTTCGTGAAACTTCGGGCTGTCAGACAGTGGGAGATATTCTCGTCAGGCTGGTCAAACACCCGAAAACCGCACAAATGCATATGATTTACGATCATCAAACTAACTATTTATTAATTAAAATAACAAACCCTAATTTTAATAATTAACTGTGGTGCAAAAAGATTTCTTGTAGTTTAAAATAAATAATTCATTTTTTAGCTTTGTTATGCAACATTTTTTGATAGAAATTTCCTGAAATTTTTACGGGAGTATTCCAAACTAGAATAATGTGGTCACTTAATGAGCTGATTTTATATTTAATTTCGATTTCTTTTGACGAATTTGTAATAAAGTGTTGATATTACTGGTGAAATAGCGGTCTAATATTAAAGTTATTAAATATTCCAATTTTTGATCCAAGAAATTGATGAAAATTTTAGCCGAAGGTCGCATGACAATTCATTATCAAATTTTCGATAATTTCAAATCCAAATTCTTAATCTTTCGCCAGCATTTCGGCTAGTAGCAAAAATCGAAGTTTTTAAAATCAAATATTTTTATTCTTATTCTTTTAACCATAATTACGATAATTTAGGTCAATCCAGTATATTTTTATTATATTTCTTCCTAACAGAATATGAACTATTCTTCACTGTTCTGTCTTTGGCTTCCTTAATTTTTCTTGACCATTTTAGTGTCATGATAATAATAAACTGACTATTACATATCTAAGAGTTCATTGCAAATCTCCCAATAATAATTAATTAACACGGCTGCGTTCCACCTTAAAATATATTATTAACCTCTAAAACGACGATAATGAAAGTGAATCAAAAAGCAAGAAAGAGAATAGGTCGTGCGGTCTAAGAGAAATGTGTGCAATTACTACAATTAGATATCTCGTGTTCCATCAAAAAAAGAATTATTAACCTAGAGAAATAAAATGCTGAGTCGCCATAATATACCACAGTATCGCATGATTTATACGCGTAATTAGAGATTTACTAAACACACATATTGTAGGTATATTCTATACGATTCGAATCTGTTATCCTATTTGATAAAGTACTTACTTAAGTATTCACCAGTGGCGGCTGGTGAGTTATAAGTTAGGGGGTTGTTACACTCAGGCCTCCTGAGGGGACAAGGTGTAAACAATTTTTTGAGGTGCCACGCCCGGATTTTTTTAAAAAGATGAAACGTTTGTGAGTGAAAAAGCGGTGTGAGCAGCTTTTGTTATTATTCATTTTCGGTGGTGATGGGAAAGTTAATATATAAAACCAGGATCGCATTTTACTTCTCAAAAAATCAACAGCAGCGAGACATGGGATAAGAAATGTGAAGAAATTAACAACTACATGGGAGGAAGGAAATGCTCAGAGGTATGGAGATTTCTATCAAATGTCAAAAACCTAGGAGAGGACAGCCCAAGTAACAATTTAAATGCTAGTTAGATTTATATCAGCTTTAAAATGGTCGGTAGAAGTACTGGAGTTTTATGAACAGCTTCAAACATGCTAACAGATCTTAAAGTCCATTTATTCTTAAAAATAAGTTTTAAAGCAGCCTTGGCAGCAATAATGTTAAGTGTCCATGGACTTGAGACCGGTTACTCTTGTGTTAACTTTAACAATGCTTTTGTGTTATCAATCTTAAACTTTGTTGATCTTCTGGAGGGTTTAAAGTATGTTTAGTTTTAAAATAATATGTCTTAAGGCTATAGCTTTAAGTTGGATTTAAAACATATTCTTTAAGCATTTCATAAAACTTGCAGTTTTATATAAGATAGCAATAAAGCTCAAGTCTTAGATTGGCTACTTAAAAGACTGTATTAGGATTACTGGGAAAATATATTGCTTCATTAAGGCCATATAATCTTTACAAAATCCCATTGGACTTTTCTATTGCTTTCTTAAACCATTACTTTAACTCCTACCGCCTGGAGTTCTTTTAAAGCGGCCATCTTGTCATTCTAACTATCTGTCGTGATTCAGTAGCGGTGTTTAATATAATTTCCTTAAAAATGGAAAATATTTCACATAAATACTTACCTAAAAGTTACAAGAAATGGTAATTTAAAAAAAAAATAAAGTTGCAATCTTTAAAGATAATAAATGAATATGTAGATCAACATAAAACTGGACAAAATTTGAGGTTATGGTGATCTAATTAGGTGCGGAAAACTTGATCGCAGCCCTAGAAGAATTATACGACACCGTGATAAGGCCAAGTAGTTTTATGAGCAGGCCGAGCAACATTGGTCAAGACTAAGAAGCTTTACAGTAAGGGACAGTTAGAAGTAAACAGATTAATTACAGTAAATAAAAGGTTATGACAAAACTAATAGGATTTATGCCTTCTTTCTAAGAAACCTTGAGGTTTTAAATCATAAGAAGCCATATTTTTACAAACAGCACAAGCCTCCATGTTGGAAATATTTTAGGGAGGTAATATTATTCAATAATTTTATCAAAATTTCGCAGTTCCTACCTTAAAAAATACGAGGATTTTAACAGTAATACAATATAAGATTACAAGTAAACATTTTTCAGTTTGTTTATAATAATTAAACCTTATATAGAATTAGTCAATAATAATTTAATTATTTAAAAAAGCACTAAATTTCAGTCGCTTTAATTTTTCCAAGGTATCTTTCCATATTTCATCGAAAAAGTCGTCTGCGTTATAATTTTTGTCTCCCATTTCGGCGAATTTACCAGCTTTTGGTATTGCATTTCCTCCATGCTTATTCTAGGAGTTGGAATGCATCACCGACCAGACATCACATAACGGACATTTGTTTGATGTAACTGGTTTGCAGGTTATGATAATTTTATCTAAAGATGCCATAAATCTCAGAGTTCTTAAACTCATTCTAATCTTAGATCACTATAAATCCTATGGCTTTAAATGACACTTGCTGAAAGTTTTATGATTGCCTTCAAGAGGTTGTCTTGTATGTCTAGAGCAGAAGGTTTTAAGTGAGTCTTATTCATTTGGCTTTAACAACGTCTTGAACACCATATTAAAGTTTCTTTTGTTACTTGGGAGAGCTAATATCCAGGTAATCAAACCGGAGAAATGGATAGAACACTACAAAGGCCTACTACAAGAAACTAGACAGAAATATATAATAGACTCTCTAAGACATATTAAAGTACATGGAGAAGAAGTGCAGATATCTGAAGAAACAGTAAAAGAGACTGTTAAGAATCTTAAGTCAGGTAACGCTAGCGGACCAGAAGGGATATATTCCGAAACGCTAAAATGGGGAACTGAAAAGCTCTTTAGAAACCTCACATTAATTATCAATAAATGTCTAAATGGGCATCCTGTTTCACAAGACTGGAAAATGGCTCTTACACCATCCATCCACAAAAAAAGGAAATAAGATGGACTGTAATAACTATTGGGGCACACTAAGCAGACTATATGGTAGAATCCTGCGTGATCTCACTAAAGAAGATTATAAAGAGAAAGAAGAAAAAGAGCAGTGCGGCTTTAGAGGAGGAAGATCATGTACAGACAACGTATAATATTAGACAGTAAGAAGCCCACCTTATATTTGTGGACCTACAAAAACCTAGTATCCAGACTATGGAAAGTATTAGAACAATGCAACATCAATCACAACTATATAACGGCCCTTAAAGAACTATATAAAGATTCAAAATCAAGAATTAAGATAGGTAAAACTCACATACACGTTCATAGTGAATAAAGGACTGCGTCAAGGATTTTGTATCTCTCCTACACTCTTTAAAATATACAGGCACTAAAAAATTGGAAAAGAAGGATCCATGGTATGGATGTAGACATAGATGATTAGGTTATAGTGGCCAATGACAAAGAGGACATGCAATATATGATTAGAAAGCTGATAGAAGAGTACCGAGAATGGTGCCTGACAGTTAATATAAATAAAAAATCTATGTGTAGGCACCCAGAGCGGTAACTTGAAGGTGGACAATGATTAGGAAATTATGCAATGTCAGGAATATGAATATCTGGGTATCACATCCAACAATACCGAAACAGATATGAAAGAAATAGAAAAGCGAATAGCCAAAGCTAAAAAAGTAATAGAATGCCTAAATGGAATCTTGTGGAGCAAGGAAATAACAAAAAAGAGAAAATTCAATATATACGAAACAATGCAGCCTTCTACAGTGTGTCCAAAAAAGTATGCAACATATGGGAAACTTTTTTATTATTGGTTTCTCAGAAAATTTTATTCTTGATAAAAGTTGGTGCTTGCCCTAAAACAGTAAATGAGTATTTCAAATTTTCCGTACTGCTTTTAGTGCGGGCGCAAATATCATTTTTCCGAAATCGCGTCAAGAGTAAAGTACCTTAATTTATAAAGATACAGCAAAATCTTATAAGGAAAAGTTCTTCCAAATTAAAAAAGTAATCTAAATGTGAAATTTGAGTTAAGTACATCAACTTTTAATTTTCCTTTTTTTACTCGATTTTTTTCTCTGACGTTACGCCACTGGAGAATGTTTTGTTCTTTTGTTATTAGTATACTTGCCAAGTAACTTCAACATTTATTTAAGATAGAAATTAATTACATAGTTGCATAATGTTGCAGTTTTTCCAGAGATAATAGCCAGTTTAGGTATCGGTGTGTTGCAAACACATTTAAACACTTTTGATTCAAAAATTTTTCTACTCAAAATCATGAATAGACCCAACTCTTTTCATTTCATGTAAAACAACTAATAATTTATTTATCTTTTGCACCCGATGATTAAAATATGCCCAAGTATCCTAAAAAGCCATATAAAATATTTAGTCTTGAAGAGTAGGCCATGCATTTGGAATAAAAACAAATAAATAGCAATAATTTTACTTCGCTCTGACATATGAAAGTAATTATTAGTGTAGAGTCAGTCATTTCAATTGTATTTTGCAATAATTATTGTGGACAATTATTTTGGATCAAAATTGTTTAAATGTGTTTGCAACACACTGATACCTAAACTGGCTTTTATCTCTGTAAAAACTGAAACATTATGCAATTATGTAACTAATGTCTACTTTAAATAAATTTTGAAGTTGCTTGGCAAGTATACTAATAACAAAAGAACAAAGCATTCACCGATGGCGTAACGTTTGAGAAAAAAATCGAGAAAAAAAGGGAAAATTAAAAATTGTAGTACTTAACTCAAATTTCATATTTAGATTACTTTTTTAATTTAGAAGATCTTTTCCTTATATGATTTTGCTGTATCTTTATAAATTAAGGTACTTTACTCTTGACGCGATTTCGGAAAAATGACATTTGCGTCCGCTTTAAAAGCAGTACGTAAAATTTGAAAAACTCGTTTACTGTTTTAGGACAAGCACCAACTTTTATGAAGAATAAAATTTTCTGAGAATCCAATAATAAAGAAGTTTCCCATATGTTGCATACTTTTTTGGACACACTGTATATGGAGCAGAAGCATGGAGAATTGCAGACAGACAAAAGAGGAAAGTAGAGGCAGTTGAAATGGATGCTATTAGAAGATCCATGTGAGTCTCATGAAGAAAGAGAATAAGGAACGATTATATAAAACAACAAAAGGGAATAGAAGGCACGATAGTTCAGGATATTGAAAAGAAACAACTTACTTGATACGGACGCGTGGAACGAATACCAAATACCAGATGGCTCAAAAAAAGTTGCAGTGGCAACCAACAGGGAGAAGAAAACGAGGAAATTCGAAACTGGAGTGGCAGAAAACCATACAAAAGTCCATGACCGAAAGAAATCTCTCAACAGAGGATTGCGAAAATAGAAGAGGATAAAAATTAAAGGTCAGACAAAGAAGGAAACCGTTCTAAACCCACATATACAGGGTGTTCTTTAAGGACATGCTAAGGGGGTGACTCTTGGATCTATTTTAAGAAAAAAACTTCATATGAGCCTATGTTCTAAAAGTCTTAACTTTGGAGATACAGGGTGGTAAAGTTTTCGAAGAAAAAACCATTTTATATAATAACTATGATACTATTGCAGATATCTTTATGAGATTTGGTACACATCTTCTATGCATCAAGATGCATTTTCTGATCTAGAAACAAATTGATTATTTCTACCAGTGGCGTCCGTACGGGTTTTGCGTTGAATACTTTTGGAGAAAAAAATGGTACGCCATTGCTTTTTCCTAAAGTAAAAATTATTTTTAAAATTATCATTAATTTCTGTGCAAATTTGATCTCTTGATTCTCTTTCGTCCGACGCATGGTTTTCGCTTAAAAAGATAAAAATCCTGTTTATGCAAGTTGAAATCCTCGCTGAAGTTCTAATGTGGTAATCATTATTGGTACTTTTTTATGAAGTCAATAGCTTGAAAAAATAAAAAAAATCCACATAACAGTTACGGCATCAGATATTTAACGATTTGACCCTGAAATAAAACGATTTTTATTTTTTATGCGATAACCATGCGTCGGACGAAAAAAAATAAGAGTTCAAATTTGCTCAGAAATAAATTTGCTCAGAAATAAATTTAGTAAAAATATTTTTTATTTTAAGAGAAGACAGTGGCGTACCATTTTTTTCTCTAAAAATATTCAATGCAAAAACCGTACGGACGCCACTGACAGAAATAATAAAATTGTTTTCACATCAGAAAATGCATATTGATGCATAGAATACATGCATCAAATATCCTAAAGATATCTACCATAGTATGACAGTTATTATACAAAATAGATTCTTTCTGAAAATTTTATCACCCTACATCTCAAAAGTTATGACGTTTAGGACATACATACATATGGGTCCAGGAATCACCCTTGTAAATATTAACATGTCATTAAGGAATATAATAAGTGCAGTTTCTGCTGATTTCATGGCAGATTTCGAGGTGTATAGTTTATGTAGTAAATGAGTAGATTTATTTGCCTGAAATCTTATTTAAAACGAAAATGAGCCAAGATCGGAGAATTTGGATAGCGGTTACTCCCGATTTTATGGGAGATTTCAAGGTAAAATGTTGCTTTTATCATTGAAGTTTAAGCAAGTACATCCAGAATTAGAGTTACCAAGTGTCCTGGATTCAGGCTACATACATGTGCGTGCGTTTTGTTGAAGGTGTCTGCAAGATGCCAAATAACCTGCATTTTATGAGAGTCTTGCTGAAAATAAAATTGTATTTTTTTCCCCGCAATTTTTTCTCAAAATAACTTACTCTTGAAGCTTGAAATATTTTAATTAAAATATGTGATTACGTATGAACCGGTTATATAAATTGAAGTACTAGTTTTCTCACTAAGATGCATGTGAGGTTGGACCATTTTTCTCCAAATCATTTTACAGCTATGCCTTGAAAAATAAACAATTATAAAAGAGTGATAAGAAAATATGCTTTTTCAAAAAAAAAATGATTTTCTTGTAGATTCAATAAAGTTAGTTAATATCATTTATTTATATAATTTGTTGTTTTTATTATAAATGGAAGCTATCTTTTAGTTTATTTTTGTGTTATGTGTTATATTGCTTAAGTTTTTCGTTAATTAAATATTACTATTAGCAAAACATGTACAACTAAACTGCTTGTCAAAAAAAAACGACGCACCGAGTTTTTTGGACAATATTTGGAAGCTCGTTATTGGAAACCTACTCAACCGATTTTAAAAACTTGAGAAATTCTGAATAGTTGATTCTTTGGCTCTTAATTTTTGTAATAAGATATTTTGCACCTAACATATACTGCAGGGTGTTAAAGAAAGAGATGTTTTTTTACAAAATTTCAAGTTATCCCCATACATGGGGTAGTTGAGATTGATAGTCGTAATACCTCTCTTTACTTACAGTTAGGTAATACCTCGGGACGTATTTGAGATTTTGTGGAAATCTTGGCTAACTACGATTATATGGCAATTTTTCGAAAATTGTCGTTATTTTCCAGTTTAGTCCCAATAATGAACAAACTATGGAGGTATCCATGAATTGTGAACACGAGGTCTTATAGGTGGGTCATATGCTACCAGTTTATGTACGTAACGTGATCCATAAAACCAGAAATTTCAGATTAAGGGATATGTTTTACACAAAATATTGCACGAATATTACTAAATGGCCCCTAGAATACCTAAGAATTGAAATGATGGGTGGGTACTTAAATAGGATCCTCTGTTAAAAAATGAATTCTTTTATTACCATTTTACTTTTTCAATCACCCTGTATATTCGAAGGTAATTTCGAGTGTAATTTGAACGGTTGTAAGAGACAAAAACTCGTTTGCATATTTATGGTAACGTTACACGAAGTAATATCCTTATTTTACCATATCTTGACAACTTACTGATGTATCACCAAAAATCAAAAACCGTTTTGAGAAAATACCCCATTCTTAATAATCCATGGTATTAAGGTCGCATTTTAAGTTTACAAGTATATTTTTCTTTGGTTTGAATTTCTATTTTGAATTTTCAAAAAAAAATTATTTTGTGTAAAACATATCCCATAATTTGAACTTTCTGGTTTACTGGATCACGTAACGTACATAAACTGGTAGCATATGACCTACCGTAAGACGACGTGTTCACAATTCGTCGATACCTTCCGTAGTTTGCTCATTATTGAGACTAAACTGGAAAATATCGACGATTTTCGAAAAATTGCCATATAATCGTAGTTAGCCAAGATATCCACAAAATATCAAAAACATCCCGAGGCATTACCTAACTGTAAATAAAGAGAGGTATTACGACTATCAATCTCAACTACCCCATAAATGGGGATAACTTGAAGTTTTGTAAAAAAAAACATATCTTTCTTTAACACCCTATAGTATATGTTAGGTGCAAATTATCTTATTCCAAAAATTAGACATAAGAACCAAAGAATCAACTATTCAGAATTTCCAAAGTTTTTTAAAATCGGTTCAGTAGGTTTCCAATAACGAGCTTTCAAATATTGTCCAAAAAACGAGGTGCGTCGTTTTTTTTGACGAGCAGTTTATTTAAAATATTTTTGATACATGACAAGTCCTGTTTTTATCACTGTCCCGCATTTTTTCAACAAATGTCCTGATGCAGAATATATTCTTAAACTTGGCAACCTGATTTAAAATATTTGTTCATATCTTCGGATGTATGCGGTACCCGAGTTCAGAACCTCTTAATTATCAAAGCAGCGTTCCGGATTCCGCAAATTTGGTATACTATTTAACCGTCTTCGTATCGCTGTATATGCTTGAAAATATATAGATAAATATAGTAGGTACATGATAACTGAATATCCTACTAACCTTAAACACTTCCATAGTCCCCATTCTTCTAATCAATCGCACTGAAATCACTAATCAATACTTCGCGGTAACTGCGAAAGCGTCCAAAAAAATCAAAACATCGACCACGAATCGAGAGTAAAAGTAAATTTTCAAATGCCCGCCCAGGTATCAAATCCTGATCGTACCGCGGTAAGTCTTCTCCTCGACTGTTGATATCTTTTTGAATGAACGCATATTCTTCCGCTGATACGCCGTACTTTCCACCTGACGATAGAACTTATCCGATGGCGGCCTACTTTTTAATTATTAACGTTTTGTCGTATCTCCAAGTGGGGATGATACCTAATAGATGAGATTTTCAAAAAAATATCATGGAAACGATTCAACCACATTTTTGATAAAAAAAAAGCAAATTATAGGTATTTGGATAGGTATATTTATTTGTGAATTGCCCTTTAAAATCATGAATTTATGATCGATTAAACATATTTTTATTGCACTAAATATACGCAATAACTATATTTTGTTGTTCCTTGCAATATATTTTATTTTATTTACCAACAGGCAACAAACCCAATTACAAGAAAATACATAATGAAGTATTTAAGCAATTTACAATTATTCCTAAATACATTAGGCATCCATTAAATTCAAAGCAAAATACATATCGCAATTACTAAACCAATAAATAACAAAACAACAATAACAATGTGCCAACATGCCACCATGCATGCAAAATGCACCCTTAAGCTGCCCATGGAAAGTGGAGGGGGGGGGGGGGGGGGGTTGTAGAAAACAAGTTTATCTGATTATGAGAATTTGCCAGCCCAGAAGCCCTGGACAAGAAGTTGTTATATGCATAATTTGTTCTGTGCATTGGAACAAAAAAACCAGATGTTGATCGCGTGACTAGGGGGAATATGGATTTGTTACTTTTTGTAACATATCTAGAATGGACACTTTGTTGTGCAGTATATTATACAGCAGCCTGTATGAAAGCTGCGTATTTTAAGAACTTATGCTGTATAGGTTCAAGACTTTCCCTGTGGACGACGTAAAAAGGTGAGCAGACACAGGAGGAATATATTAAATGAGATAGAACAAGAGCACAATAGAGGCGCTAATACTACTAAAATCAGCTGCGCAACGCTTGATAAAACCAAGCATCTTGAAGCCCTTATTGACAACAGAGGATATATGCGAAATAAAATTTAAGTAAGAATTAAGGGTGACACCTAAATCTCTTATTTGACTTAAGTATTTCAGGGTATTTCGCGATTGATGCTGGATTGGATTTTGCACGCGATGGAATGAAATAGACTTACACTTGACTGGGTTCAACTCCAACCCACTCCTCTGGCACCAATCGACCAAGTTATTGAGATCGTACAGGATTTTGTCAAAATCGCCCCCATTTACAATCACAGAGCTAAGTTTCAGGTCGTCAGCAAAGAGTTGAAATTGGCTGTGAGCAAAACATTCTTCAATGCCATTTATGAAGACATTAAATAAAAGGAGTCCCAAGTGTGACCCCTGTGGTAGAAGGGTTTTTTTATTTCATAAGAACGAAAGTTTGCAATTCTTACTAATTGTTTCCTTTCAGACAGGTAGCTCTGAAGCCACAGTAGAAGAGGGGCGTCAACCCCAAACACTTAAAGTTTATGTAGCAAAATATCATGTGACACCCTGTCCAGCGCCTTCGGGAAATCAGCGTAGATGGTGTCAACCCGACAGTCATTCGCCAAGGCGCTCGACACGTAGTCAACGTGTGTTAAAAGATTACCTTCAGTAGACCTTCGTGTTCGAAAGCCAAATTGTTCATCATTCAAGGCAGGATCCAAAATAGGTGATAAGAAGTCGAATACCAAGCTTTCAAACACCTTGGGGATAACGCTCAAGATACTAATGGGTCTGTAGTTCGTGGTTAGTGATCTGTCACCAGACTTGTGTATAGGGGTTAAGAAACTCACCTTCCAGAAATCAGAAAAAGTTCCAGTGGAGAATCAAATATATGAAACAATGGTCTAGATAATATGAAATAGCAATATCTCAGCATAATTGGAAGAATGCCGTCTGGACCAGGACTTTTGTCAATTTGCAGACAAAAAAGTTTTTCATAGATTTCAGATATATGGATGTGGTACGTTGTGAAATGAATGCTATTGAATGAAAATTTGCATGAGGTTATATCATACTTCTCATTAGAATAAACAGTTGCAAAATAGTCCCGAGCAGCTCTTTCTATTTTCTTAGCAGAGCTTACTCGGATAATTGTTTGACTTTTTTTACTACAGATGAATGACCAAAAACCTTTAAGATTAGTAAACAAAGATTGCTCAGTTGTCTGAATATAAGATTCATAGCTGTCACGTATTCGGCGTTTAGACAATGATCTCAACCTAGAAAACTCCTCATAGTCTGCAACAGAGTTTGACAATTTAAAACGCTTATGTGCTAATTTTTTGTCCAATACAGAGCTTTTGACTGCGTGGATCACAGAATACTGTTGCGGAAGCTCCAGCGATATGGTTTTAAGGGAACGGCTCTTGGGTGGTTTTGTTCATACCTTGAGGGCCGTACTCCGGTGATTCGTAGTGATGGCGCAAGGTCATCGTCGTTGCAGATTAGGTATGGAGTTCCTCAGGGGCTGGTCTTGAGACCCTTATTATTTCTGATTTACGTTAATGGCATAGTGCACATCAACATCTCTGGAACATATACCCTATTTGCTGATGGCACTTCTGTTATATGGCACAGCAGGGATGCCCAAATTTTAAGACAACAAATACCTGAGGACCTCATGGACCTGCTTACTTTTAATGTTGCAAAAACAAACATCATAGGCTTTAAATGTGACAGGCAGGGGGTGAATTTGGACACGGAACCTCTTCAAGAAAATACTTCAACAAAGTTTTTGGGAATTTTCATTGATGGTGAACTTAAATTCGAGAATCATATAATGAGCCTGAGTAAAAAACTGTCATCTGCGTGTTTTGCCATTCGTACCGTAAGAGCAGAACTTGGCCCAACAATTGCTCGAACAGTCCATTTTGCATTATTTGAGGGTATGGTATTGCATGCTGGGGGGCAACTACCAAGTGCTTGCTGAGTCTAATAATTGTTTTACAAAAGAAGGCGGTTCGCTTTATTGCAAATTTTCATTAAAGGGAACCTTGCAGACCGCACTTTCAAGCTCTCCAAATTTGCCTTGTTTATTCTTCAAATTACAACTTTAATTTTTAAAAATTACCATAACATTCGTGGTGAATCGGAGCGTACAACCCGCCAGACGTTGCATGTACCCCTGCCGATACCAAACTCTAAATTAACAAAGAAGTCAATATTTTATGAAGGCAGAAAGATTTTTAAGATTTTACCTGACAGGATAAAATCATTACGTTCCGTAAAACTGTTCAAAAAAAACCTGAAAAAAATCCTGTTGGATAAGACTTACTATGACATGCGTGAGTTTTATGACCACCCGCCATTGTAACTATATTGCCTCTGTGATATGTTGTTATTGTGGTTTTGTGTGTGTGCATATGGCACATAATCTTTATATACGGACAGCATACTCTAGTTGCACACTAATTCGTACTTTTAGGATGATATAGCGCAACACTATGATCAGGGAAGAATATGAATCTTCTATGAAGAAATAAGGCAAACACGGAAAGGTTTCCAAGCCAGAATTGGCTTGGTGGAAGACAAAAATGGAAATGAACTCACCGAAAGAGAAAAAATAGTAGAGCGATGGAAACAATATAAGAGCTGTTGAATATAAAGAAGCCAGATAATCCGTTAGAGGAGGTAAGCGATAATGAAGATACAATAGGGAAAAGTGATTTTCCCCTTTTATAGACGAAGTCCAAAAAGCCATGGAAAAATTAAAGAATAGAAAGGCACCAGGCCTAGATGACATTCAAGCAGAACTTATAAAGCAGAGTGGACCAAATATGACAAACCAAATACACAATCTTATCAGACACATCTGCAAGGAGGCTGTAATAATACCAATTCATAAGAAAAGCCCAAAAAAAGGTGTGTCAAAACTACAGAGGCATCTCACTACTGTCTGTGGCATACAAGGTACGCTCTAACATCCTGCTAAATAGACTGACTCCTTTTGCGGAAAGGTGTATTGGGGAATACCAGTGTGGTTTCCGAAGGGTATCAGATATAAATTATGGAAAAGCAATGGGAACTCGCCCAAGCTACCTTTGCTCTATTTGTAGACTATAAACAGACTTATGACAGCATCCACCGCAAAAGCCTATGGAACATCAAGAAAAACTTCGGTTTCCCAAATAAACTCATTAATCTGACGAAGATGTGCGCCCTAGAATCCAAGGCCCGTGGTAAAGTTGAGGGAACAACGTCAGAACCTTTCAATATTCAAAGTGGGCTACGACAGGGTGACGCGCTCTCACCATTACTTTTTAACGTAGCTCTAGAATATGTGATAAGAAGGCTTGATGTTATAGATGAAGGTGTAGAGATGGGCAAGAAATTCAAGGTGTTAGCATACGCGGACGATTTGGGGATCATGTGCGTCACAAAGGAAGGGCTTAAAATACTCTATACGCCAATAGAAGAGAGAGGAAAGAGAATAAGGCTCAGGGTAAGTAAGGAGAAAACTAAATACATGAAATTAGATCGATGAGAAACACACAGAGACATAAACCTAACAAAGATAATGGGTCTTTCGAAAGAGTGAAAGACTTCAAGTACCTGGGCTCACAGATAAACGAAACAAATAATGTTAGAAAGGAAATACAGTATCGTATACATAGCGGAAACAGAGTCGTAGCTGCCTTGAGCAATTTGCTTCGATCACGAAATCTACCAAGAAGAGTGAAACTGAAGATACACAATACAATAGTTGATCCCTGCGGTCCTGTATGGGTGCGAGGCGTGAACAAGAGAACAAGAACGGCTACTCTCCCTCGAGAATAAAGTTTTAAGGAAAATATGTGGACCCGTACAAGATCAAGTAACAACCCAATGGAGAAAACGCACATATGGTGAAATAAGGGAAATTACTAAACAGCCATGGATCACTAATACCATAAGATCCAGAAGGCTTGGATGGACAGGTCACGTAGTCAGAGCGGAGAATAGGGATATTAGGACCGTTTATAGAGGCAGACCAAACGCAAGAAGGCCGCCAGGAGGACCTAGACAAAGGTGAAAAGGTAATGTAGAGAGAGACGCCTGGGAACAAGTAGCAAGAGATAAGTAGTAGACTAGATGGTGGCCGAGGAGGCTAAAACGCTTAAAGTGTTTTTTGGCCACGTTAAGTAGTAAGTAATGGGGTGACAAATTATAAGGAAAACCCCTGTACATAGGGATAGACAATAGAATCAAATAATTAACGTAGTTGACTATACGAAATTCGTCATAGAGTGACAACTTGAATATTAGCGATCGTGGCACCACCTGCCTTGGTCTTCGATGGTGATAGACAATGATAATGATATGGGAAAATGCGTGGAAATACGGTTTAATTTTTGAACATAACTGCCTCTTCTCTTTTTTCTTTTTTTGCCTTTGGTACCACATCGCAACTTTTTATAGCGCGACTTGTTAATTTGGTTAATTTTTGTTGGTATTGTATTTCGAGTTCTAGTCAACATTTATATTGTAGTCGCCTTAGGGCAAGGAGCGATCCTGTACGCTCGATATGAGTATGTTTGAGGTTAAAAAAAAACACACAAAAAATAATAATTTTCCGCATTTTCCGTTAGGAAATTACTAATATAAAATACCTAATTTCTTGTTAGTTTTTTTTTTAGGAAAATTATTGGTATTTTTGATAGCTCTATTGTTAACTGGACTTGTAAACTGTTTCAAAAAATTAATTTAAATTGTTGCAACCTAAATATCGGGGCAAATATTAATATTTATAAGCCGAGATGGGCATAGCCCTAGTTGTTGTCAAAAATACATTTGAACCGAGTATAGATTTATAAAGGAAAATTGTTGTATACAGAATATAGAGAGTTGCCTAAATAATATATTTTGCTCGTAGCTAGACACTCCTAACTAATAATTATCCAAATAAATCATAAAAATGTAATCGCTGCTGCGTACCTACAACAGCATCGGCTGATAGAAAGAAAGTTTTGGAAAGTGCTAAAATGTTTCCGCTGCAAACCTGTGTTTACTTTTTTATTACTGAAGAAAAGTAAAATCTGGTAATTTCTACGTTTGTTTAATATAAGATGTAACGGAATTAATTGTAAAACGAAATCGAAATTTAATGTAACACTCATTGTTCGACATAGACATGGGCGTACGTAAGTGGTGTTGTTATATTTTAATGAGTGAAACCGCATTAGGTTTTCGGTGACAATTTAGGTATGTTACTTTCCATCTCACTGGCTCTTTTTTTTAACAAGTAACTAAACACTCTAAAGCCGCATTATATATATTTTTCATCTTCTATAGTTCTATAGTTAATACCTGCTCGTGGGTCCCTAATTAAGCAATTAGCGATTAAATATCCATTGTCTGATATCTTCAATTCAGACATCGAATATTCTGCAAAATATGTCCATTTTGACGTGCCACATCAAAAACTATCAACTAGTTCCTTTGGCATAGTCAATTACAATGTAATGCCAGTATTTTTCAGCAAGAGATTTTCCCATTTTGCAGGGTGATTATTGCTTTTGCACATTCTCGGGAACGATTTTCGCTGAAATCAAACGAAAATCGCCCTGAGTTTTATATGTATGAAATAAATAATCACAAAAGCAATTTATGACCAACAAAGCTTAATAAACGATTTAAAAGTTAATGGGTTACTTACAAGTTACGAGAAAATTACAATAAAATATTCCGGGTGTAAGTACCGACAATACCGCGCGTTGAGTCAGCTGTGTGATGCAGAAAGGAATGCATAAAAGAAAGTGGTTTCCCAGATAATGGGCCTCGGCTGTTAAGATTTGAAATTTTTATTTTTAAACCTTGGCGCGGTATGTGACCACTTTCTATAGACAGGTAGATGAATAAATATTCACGAGCGTCGTCTGCGTTATTCTGATTTTTACAAAACGCACGCAAATGTGTTTTATAAATTGAATTGTCTTTGGAAAAAAACGTTGGTATGCGTGAATTATAACGCAACTATAAGAAATAAAGTATAATCTAATTAGAATAATGTTTATAGTCTATATAAATGCAATACCGTACCCAAGAAGATCAAACGGTTGTTCTTCTCGGACCGTACCTTATCATAAATAGATAAAGCTGTTCATCTCTTGATGACATCACTTTGGCTGTGTTTAGTCACCAACCTTCTTCTATTATTAACAATCTATGCTCCTAAACACAATCATTGTGCAACCTGCACTACAGTATTGTATGAGGGTTTTGATATTCTCGCGTATAAATGCCAGCATTACTTTTTTTCTATTCCTACTTGTCAGAGTAAGCAAACCACTGGTATGATTTAGTGATGTGTCGGCTACGATTTGATTTTGAAAGCGGCTGCATGTAGCGGAAATGGATGACGAGGCCTTCGGGCACGTCACTAATCGTTTTAATTATGCGTATTCCATCAGATTGTCACTTTTGAAAGCTGCCAATAACAGTAAACCAGTAACCGCCCGAGTCCTCTCGCCTGACGAGTTCTGCGCTGCGCATTATAAACACATTTCTGACAAATAGATATCTTTATGGTCCAGGGAATTGCTTTCAGCAAGCCTCGTGGCACAGTGGTTAGTTGGTGCGTTTCTGCCATGTCGACCTGGGTTCGATTCCAGTGACAAGACATGTCTTTTTTGAGGTATGTTTGCAAAAAATTTTTTTCTTCATTTTGGGCATGCCTTGGGTTAGTTTTGGTTAGTTGTTGTTGGCTGCGCCCCATGCGTGAAGTGACAAAAATGCAAATGTTAACATTGTGAGCCCAGGACTCGTCAGGCGGAAGAACTTCGAGCACATATTTCAAAAAAAAGTTCTGCGTCAACAACACTCTAGGCCGTAGATAATTCTGACAAATGTCATTGTGGCATTTGACATACGTCACGTGTGCAAGAAAAGTTGTTTGGGTTAGTGATGTTACATGGGTTCTACGGTAAAATCCACAATTGATCCTTCCTTTCAAGGCAATAGCAACATTATTACAACGTTATAAAAGGCGTGTCAAATAACATATGTCAATGCGTGCCGCATGTAGAAAACTAGATACCCAATGTTTCATTCATAAAACTCCTGGAAAGGCGGTTCGTTATTGTTTGCAATGATATTGAAAATGGCTATACAAATGACAGAGAGAAAGGTATATTCCAGACCAGAATGGCAACAATGTTCAGCGTTTTCCGTTTGTAACCTTTTGTCCTCGGACATGCCAGGGCCGTCGGTTGATTTGTTTGTTATTTATTTATTTATTTATTTACGTAGGTATATTTCTGTAGACATATCAACATGTTTTAGAATTGTCAAAATATAAAATAAAAAATTACAAAATTAAAGTTAAAAGTATAGTTAAAAGTACAGAAGAAAACACAAAATACATATAGAGGGCTAGAAATGAATGAGCACCTCTAGGAAACATGTTCGAAAAACTCACTCAGTGAGTAGAACGGATTCTGAGTTAGCATGGCTTTCAGCTCGCTCCTAAAGCGAGGAAAAGAAGAAATATGCTTTATGGCAATCGGCAGTTGATTGTATATTTTAATGGAGGTGATTTCAGGCCCGTCCCTCACCTGAGTCAGCCGCACTCCAGGAACATAGAGCATGTCCGCATTTCTAGTCTGATAGTGATTCACATCGCCACACTTATCAAAGCTGCTATAGTTCCTGAATATATTACAGGATGACTGCGAAATATACAGGTTGACAACTGTGAGTAAGCCTTTAGATTTGAAGGTAGGGCGACAAGAATCCCCGAAGAGAAGTCGATACATAGTTCTTATTAACCTCTTTTGCCAAACCAAGACTCTAGAGATGTTGCTGGAATTACCCCATGCCAGCGGTCCATAGGACAAGATGGGATAAATGGATCCATAATAAAAGGTCTTCAGAGTGCTTGCGTCAACAACGTCACGCAATTGCAGAACAGCAAAAATTTTCGAGGACATTTTCTTACATATGTGGTCAATATGATCATACCACGACAGAGAGACCAAGAAATTTTACACAGTCTCTCTGGACAACAGTTGCAACTTTATCTCGAACCAGGAGGCTTCTGTCTTGGATGAGCCTCAGAGGTGTAAACACTACAATACTGGTCTTTTCACTATTTAGGCAAAGTCCATTTTTCTCACACCATGTAGATACATCGCTCACACATCTGTTTGCTTTCTCGCAAAAGATCTCATAGTCATCTGCATTAATGACAGCAGATATATCATCCGCGAAAAGAGTGATGTAGTTGCCATTTGCTAGTAGAGGCAGATCGTTAATAAATAACAAAAAGAGGACCGGACCAAGAACACTGCCCTAAGGCAATCCCGTCCTGACATTCACCCAGTCGGAAAGAGTCAGCCCGTGGTCACCTTGCACTTGGACTTCGGTCAGACAAATATGAGAGTATCCAATTATAAGCTGGCCCCCTGATTCCATAGTGAGACAGTTTTTCAAGAAGAATTTCTTGATTGAGGGTGTCAAAGGCTTTAGTAAAGTCATAAAATATTCCCAGTGTCTTTAGCTTGTTGTTAAAATTGCCAAGCACTTTAGAATAGAAAGATAAAACAGCATCGGACGTAGAGCGTCCGACTCTGAATCCATATTGCCTACAAGTCAAGATCTGAAATGTATCCAGAAAGCTAATCAACCTATTCCGAAACGCCTTTTCGAAAATCTTAGAAAACACTGACAAGAGTGATACTGGCCTAAGGTTTTCCACGCATGATGAATCGCTCTTTTTGTATATAGGCACTACAATTGCTTTCTTTAATTCATCTGCAAAATATCAATGTTTAAAAGAAATATTTATCAAATATGTGAGAGGGCTTAGAATTTGTTGGGCGCAGCTTCTCAATAGGTTACAGGGTACCCCATCGACACCACAAGATCTCTTGTCACTTACTGAGTTGATCAACTCCAAGACCTCACACTAACAGACAGGCGACAAGAAAATAGATTGAGGAATTGTCTCACTACCCAAATTTACACGTGGATTCTGCTGAGCGTCCTTGACAAGCTCTTTAACCGAATCAGTGAAAAAAGTGTTGAAAGCGTTAGCGATTTCATCACTGCCAGTAATCTCCACCCCGCCAGTAATGATTTTTTTCTATGTTGTGAATTAGTATGTGAGTTTATTACGTCCCATGCTGTTTTAGTGATATTTGTGGAAGTTGATAGCTTACGGGAGTTGTAGTTTTTTTTAGCAAGTGCAATTTTTTGTTTGGGACACCTTAGTCTATTTTTATATTCGCGTTTTAGGTTACAATCGCCTGAACTCTCAACACGTCTATTTAGCTGCCTCAATTCATCGCCCTCGAAAATTATACTTTGTGTTATCCAGGGACTAACTTTCTGAGACTTTCTCTGTTTGGACTCGTAGGGAAATGCCATATTAAATAGATTATAGTAGGAAGAGAAGAAGTGAGAGAATTTACACTCCAGATCCACAGATTCCAGATCAGGAAACCACCTTTCCCTTGACAGCAAGTGACCAAAATGGTTTATGTTTTCCTCAGAAAATGATCTCTTCCTCACAGTTTTAAATTAGATGATTATTTTTTAGAAATTGACGGATTATAAAAGGGTGCTTCACACATTTTTAGATTTAATAACAATTTTTAAAAATCATACATTTCATATGCACATGAGAGAACGTAGATATCAATAAAATAGTCGTGTATTATAATATTGCCAAAAATAGTACAATATTAATGTGATGATTATTATAGTTCATCACGTACCTAATCATATTACCGCCATATTATCTTGATTGGATTTTAAACGCACAATCACAAGGTATATCCAAACATACACAATAAAATGAATCGAAATATTACACCGTCCCGTCCCTCGTAACAAGAAAAAGCTGGAAGGAAGACTTTCGAGTGATAGATTTTTCCGTAAATGCCGTAAACAATGTATCCAATAGAAGAAAATGTGCTTTGTTCTTAAATGCAAAAGGTAAAATCGTGAGAACCTTTCCTAGATCAAAGACAATCTGCATTTTGAATAGATGTCAGCGTATATATGTAATTTTTTCCGTTTTAATTGGGTCAATACCATTTCGTCCTACAATAGATTATATACCTACTTGGGTAGGTATTTAAATGATACTATAATAATAGGTTTCTTCTAGCATACCTACATGTGTATTATCTATCTATCACAACGCGCATGTTCTTCCGTACCTATTTAAGTTTAAGCATATTTTCAGATTCTATTATCATTAATAATTATTTCATCGTTATCAATCAGTCATTATCAATTATATTTTTTAGTTTTTGAGCTATTATTAAAAGTGTAAAAAATATGAGCAAACAATTTACAAACTTAGAAGTTGCTGATATTTTGCGGCATTGCCAAAATATAATGTAGGATTTCGTTAAATTAATTTATTTGCATATAAACCCTTGTAGCGTTCCAATATTCCGAGCTTTTTCCTATATTTTTGTAAGCGACCATATTTACTGGGTATTTTCTCTGCAGAGTATGCAAATAAAACGACTATTATATTTATGTTAAACCCCCAATTCATCTACCGCTGATCGCTGCGCGCTGGTTATTCCTTAGCTTTTTTAATAGGGAAAAATGTGCTTTTTATTTTTTCCAAAGATGGGTTGCATTGACATTGACAGAATTGTTTATGTCAAAGACATCTTAGCAAAAGTTGCGACACCTCCTTGAAAGAAATCTCTAGTAGTGGTAACCGTGATGCCAGATTAGGAGATTTTTCCTAAAAATTAGAGATTTTTTTCTTTTGGAGTTCTTTTTTAGGGATATTTTTTGCTGGGGATTTTAGGTCTGGCAGTACTTGACTTAAAATAAGATAACGTAAAAAAATCCAATTATTCTTACCATAAAATATAAAAAAAATAATTATATTCCGCGAAATGTTTTTATATATTTTTAAAGAAAATTTATCGTTATTTAATTTCAGCAAAATAATTTTTAGTCAAATATCTTATACTACTGAATTCAAGAAATATTATATTTTTTTTAGACGTTTAGTAATTTTCGTGGATACTGAATCAAACTGAACCGCCACACATCACGCTTGGCTCTTTCGGGTAAAGTCGGCCTAAGTCGACTTCAGCCAAGTGAGAGAGGAAAACAGTCAATTATAAGGCATTTAAAGTTTTATTTGGATAACCTTTTCAGTTTATAACATATGCGTCTTTTTTTGATGGAAAACTTCTTTAGCAAGGGTAAAGTCAGAAAAAAATGCTTATCAAAGTGAAATGCCCCTTTAATTAAGCATGTTCCGGTATAGCTAGAGGGTTGAAATTTACACGACATGTAGCCGGGGTAAAATGAGGATCTTGAACGGAAACTGGACGCCGTAGTCCAAATTATTTTGTTTGACAAAAGTAGCTTTTATTTGCACTAAATACTTTCCAGTTCTTGGGGATTTACTTGCAACACAGTTTATTTTGTGGTACTTTAGTGATACGCGCAAAATATGTTAAATGTATATAAGAGTAGTAACGGCGTCAAAAATTACAAGATGGCCGCCAATTGCTGATCAAAATACATATATTTTATTCATCTACAAGAGTCCTTCCGCCTGACGAGTCCTAGGCTTGCGCGCGCATCATAAACACATTTCCGAAGTTAACCTAACAGCCACGGTCATAAAATATAAATCAGCTGGGAGGGATCGCTTGGCACCGTTGGCCAAAGCTCTAGAATTGCCCATGTCTTTACGTTTCAACAAATTACTTCCAACGGCTCTAGTGATCCAGTGGTACGATTCGGTGTTTGTGATACGGTGATCCGGGTTCGATTTCCGTCGGTGGTAAGACTTTTTTTTAAGGTTATGTTTATTTATTTTTTTTTTTAATTTGGGTTAGTTTTGGTTAATTTTAGTTTGGTTGCGCCCCGAGGCGAGCGGAGGGCCTTGCGTGAAGTTAATACTCTTTTAAATTAAAAGTAATGGGAACTGATAACTGGCAACGTTGTCCTCCCCTGATTTATATTTTGTGCCCGAGGCTGTTTAAGGTTCAGTCATTTCTGACAAATAGATGTCTTTATGGTGCAGTGGCTTGCTTTTAGTAGGCCTCGTAGCGTAGTGTGTAGTATAATCTACCTGGGTTGGTTTAACATAGTTGAATGAGATAAATTGTGCTCTGTCTTTATTTTCCAATGATCATCAAAATAGATTAAAAAGAAGACCAATGCCTAAGTTGTGTTATTATTATATCTTGCACAATTTCACCCACTCGGAATGCGTCTGATGGTGACAAAATTAGGGAAACGTGAGGGATAGATGCGTCATGTAAATTTAACCACAGATTTCTAATACGCCTAATGTATTAAAGAAAAGCGTGCCGGACTCAGCCTAGAATTCACGAGGGGAAAGAGTACGACAGAGAAACTCTCGATCTAAATTCCTAAACCGAATTATGCTGTATAACATTTATTAATATAATAATTAATTAAATTACTGTCTCCCGTACCACAATTCGTAGTTCCACACTTGTAGCAATACATTTAAAACTGAAAGGGTTGTTGTTAGTTAGCCAGACGCCGCTGGAAGGTACTGAGGTCCTGAATTACGGAGACTACCCAGCTATTTAGTTGCAAATTGCAATTTCTGTTTTCATTTAAAGCAGTGTTGTTCACAGCATGAAACGATTTTATTAAATATCTACACAGGTTATGCCATCAAATATGAATTATCCCTGAAAATAAAAGAAACATGTTAATAACAATATTATAAATTTCATTTTACAGACCTGTGATGATGTGGCAACCTAGAACCAAAACAATTCGCCAAAATAAACCATATCAATTTATAACGTGTTTTTCTCTGTTTCTGTCTTTATATCCATATATAGGGTGTCTCAAAATTAAATGAAATAATATTTTAAATAGGCGGGTCACCTCAAGTAGTTAGATGCTATATTTCTGATAAATCGGCTTGGATTCGATTCCAGTGACTAGACATGCTTTTTTAAGGTTATGTTTATAAAAAGTTTTTTTCTTGATTTTCGGCGAGCCTTAGGTTAGTTTTGTTTGGTTGGGAGCGAGGAGGGGTATTGCACAAGTGTCTAGGGAACCTACTAACTTTTCGATGCGAAAGTTGCGGGCAAGCGTAATGGCGAAACCAAAATGGGTGTTTTATGGCTTCGCATGGCCCCCCCCTTACTACGGAGGCGCAACCAACATAAACTAACCCAAGGCTTGCCCAAAATTAAGAAAAGCAGAACGTCTAACTACTACGCCGCGCCACCGAGGCGTTGAAGGAATTTCACTAGACCATATAAAGACATGGATAATTCCGATACTCGGTCATTACGCATGTTCGCAGCTTTCACATCGAAAAATTAGTAGGTGCTCTAGACGCTTTTGGGCATTGCGGGAAATGAAAAAGTACAAATGTAAATATTGTGATGCGCGCGCAAGTCCAAGACTTGTCAGGCGGAAGGACTCGTGGAGATGGTTAAGAATAAAATATGTACGATCGGGACTAGGCCTTAATTAATTCAAAACATTCAAAATAGGAAAAATAGTGTAAAGTACACAAGAATCTGGGTACACCTTAATGGATTTTATGATTTCATTATCCATTGACATACTGCACCACTTCATGCATTTATATCATATGATTCCTATGAAACGTTGATTATTATTTCACCACTCGCTCCGGGGCGCAACCAAACAAAACTAACTCAATTCTAACTCAAATTTTAAAAAGGAATAAACATAACCTTATAAAAAAATAAAAACATCTGTCGGCACTGACGGGAATCGAACACGCGCCGTCGTATCACAAAATTCACAAGCCATCTAACACAAGCGTCTAGGAATAGGGCTAAATTTTCAATGCGGAACCGTGCATGCGTAATGTGGCCGAATGTATCGGAATTATCCATGTCTTTGCGTTCTAGCGAAATTCCTTCAACGCCTCGTTGGTATAGTAGGTAGAGGTTTTACCTGTCATTTCTGCGCTGCGGGTTCAATTCTCGTCGGTTGCTTCAGATGTTTTGTTTACCTCTTTTTAAGGTTGTGTTTGTTTCTTATTAATTTACTTTTTTTTAATTGTGAGTTATTTTGGGATAGCCTTGGGTTAGTTCTTGTTGATTGCTCTCCCGTAGCGAGCGGAGGGCCATAAAAAGCCATAATAATACCTATTATTCTTGTTTTGTCATTGCGCATGCACGGTTTCGCATCGCAAATTTAGCCCTATCCCTAGACGCTTGTTATCTAACCACTAGACTACCAGGCTGTGAACGCAATGGACCGAGAATTGAAAGCCTTGCGCGCCAAAAACTTTACACGCATTACGTATGCGTGAAGTGTCGCAATATGTCAATGAATAATGAAATAAAAATAAAAAAAAATAAAAAAGTAAAATAAAAAAAAATAAATAAATAAAATAAGTCTTTAAAATTCTTCTCTTAATACACTAATCCTCTTACTATCTAGACTTTTTAACCTGTTGAATTCGAAAATATTCAACGAATAGTTTTCTAAATGTGAATGTTTAACAAATATTGCTTATCTGAATTTGGACTCTCTGCTGGCCTTTGCGTGAGCAATTCAGCCAGTAAAGACCCCTGTCCGGGCTTAGCACGAGCTGGAGCGACCCTTCCAGATTGGGTACACCCTGGTGGACAGAGATACTATTTTTAGAACCTCGAGTATGTACTCCTGGAAGCTCCGACTTGTACATGCACGGCTTGTTTTAAGGTTCGAACACCACCGGCTGGACGTTCACAAACATTTATATCTTGTACATGCACGGGGCTCAAACCCCCGGACGGTCGTCCGATTCTTCTTCGGGGAATCAAAACAGTCCCCAAACGCTCACCACGCGCCCCCCAAACTAATCATATATGTATATGAAGTTGAAGACGAAAGGGCCGATATCTGACACGTGTTCACTCGACCGAGAACGAACCGGAAGTCCAAAATATTGGTTATATGACACCTCTTACATTTCGCATCATTTCGGAATTTCAGAGGATTTGCTGTTTTGAACAATTTTTTTTTTGCGAAATTTTAGTGAAGGGCTAGAAATTCTAACTGATTAGAGAAAAACGACTTTTTTTAAGTGGAAACCTTTTCGGGTGCATTCAACACACTTTTTCCTGCGTAGTTTCCTCATAAATTCTGTAAATTACCGCAAAGTTCGCTCTCGTTGAAGTGAAAGGTGGCATATGGGGAAATTTTAGGAAGCGAACGTTACTCAACAATTTTGTTTGATTTGACAACGTTGTTCGATGCGCTGTACGCTGCGTCGCGTCGGCGTCGCGCCGCCCGCGCCGCCCTGCATTGTAGGTCTTAGCAGTGTTGTCACAAGTCAGTACAATGCTTGTAACTGAAAGGTTATGTTTCTGTGTTGGTTATTTTAATATTTTAATGGTTTTTAAATAATTGGACTTGAAATTTTGTTACTTGGGTAGAAACCTGCTTTAAAAAATATTTTTTTAAACCACTATGAGTATTGGAGTTGGTTTTGTTAGCAATATATTAAATGTGTTGCTTCCAAAATTAATTTTGAATTATTATGTTCTTTAGTACTTATATCAGAAAACGCTTAATTTCAAATAAGCATGCTGTAGTTTATTCGCTAATTAATATAACCACAATTCCTCAGTAAATTAGCAGAAAATATATTCACTCAAATCACATTAATTACAGTAAATGAGGAGCAAATGACATCGCCTGAAATGGTTGCGTGCGCGAAGGATAGTTTACACCTATTAATAATAATTAAGTGTTTATTTAATTGATTAATTTGTTTAGTTCTTTAAACATTTACGTGTTTGCGGTTAAAGAATAGAAATGATATTTGTCAGTTTATGTTTACCAGTGTTTTTTTGACCTAGGGAAAGGATAATAAGTGCATAATGCATTTGTAAATAATTAATTCTTATATAGAGAATCCAACATAATTTAGAAAATAAAATAAAATAGCAGTCTATACTCACATACCACCTAAGATCTGGGTGCTTTTTAATAAACTTCCACTCTGTGCGAGAGACCTGTTGTCATCAATCTTCAAGGAAAAATTTAATAATTTTTAATTGAAAAATGCTTTTATTTTGAGAAATTTTATAGACTTTAGTTGAGTCTGTTTTCTATACATTAATCTATCTTAGTGTAATTTATTGTTTTATTTTATACTGTGGTTACTTGTAGGTTGTTTTAGTATATTACATATATATTTAGTGTTCTTGGTTATACGACTTTGTCGCATCATCAATAAATTTACTTTACCTAACCCAAACAAATTTAATAAAACGTTGTAAGAAACGTGACATATCGGGCGATGAAGAGCCTTCGCAATGCATATTCAATAATTAATTTTTCATATATTTTCAAAAATATTCACATTCACTTTTATGCTCTAAAAATATATCTTATGCACCTTAGAACAATGCCATCTAAACCAACCTATCGGGAGCGATGCATACATCGGATGCCATAGGATTGGTTTTAAAGTTCAAATATAACTTTCATACTAAAAGGTATTAAAATTGTTTATTAATTAGCTTGAAGATCGAAGGAGAAGTCAGATGCGAGATTAATTAAACTGAAACTTAACGATTTAATGAATAGATATGAAATAGAAAGTAGTATTATTTACACGATGACGATTAATTGGCGTTTTTAATTATGTTGTAGATTTTCCTGTCGGGTCAATGTTTTGCTTTGAACCTATTGATAGAAATGGATCAGTTGGTAATTACTCTTCTTATCAGAAGATAACTAAACACTGATATGTTTTTCTCAAGTCATTTATCCTCTACATAGGATATGTGTCTCGAGTGCCTATTAGCAGAATCGCTCAATTTCTTTTTTAAGTTATAAACTTGGCAACGTCGCAAAAGCATTTGGCAATACATGTTAGGATAAAATGGTGAATTAAGCAAAGGGTTCAATTGTCTCAGTTATTTAAGAAAAGCTTGAGAATCATTTTTTATATCGCATTCTTTCTCTTTGTTGTTCTTCATTTTTTGCACCAATTGATAAAACATAGAAATATGAAACCGGAACAACAACGAGCAGCATTTGTCATCGATCTTTAGTCGTAGCAATTTGTTCACCATTTTCTCTTGTCATAACTTGTACTTTAGAAATTAAATTTAGTTTGTTTTTAAAAACGAGTTTGACTGAAAAGAAAGCTTTATTTCTCCCATCACCATCCAGCTCTAAAATATGTTTAAATGCTCTTGCGACGTTGCCACGTTGTATTTTTTTTCTAAAGAGAAGAAACAACTCCGCTTTAAAATTTAAAATACATATTTTCGAAATTCTTTAAGCCTCAGCTAAATTACTATTCAATCTCAAAATAGTTGTGGAATCCTTCACAACATTGCCATATTACAGTTGTCTTATTCAAGATTGTATTTTCGACACGACTTGGACTGTTCAATTACTTATTTTAGAAAAAAAATGTTAAAACTTGGCAACCCTGCAAAATTATTTAGAAATATCTTAAGATTAGATGGTGAATAAACAGATGTTTTCAATTTTCGACGACCCAGAGCGATTTTACATCCCCAATATTCATGTGACGTTGCCATGGTGTAACAAAAAAAATATTTAGAAGTAACACTCAGTGTGTCAGAAATGTCTGTTTGAAATCTTTTGCGACGTTGCAATATTATGATTTTTTTCAATCTTTTTTAATTATTTTAAGTTTTGCGATGTTGCCCAGTTGTAACTTTTTTCTGAAAAAGAAAATGATTTTAGAAGTATCTTAAAATAAAAAAATACAATTCTACAGAATAAATCACAGTATGACAACGTCGCGAAGCATTTTAAAAATATTTGATAATATCAAAGCCTCAAAATGTGTATTTTTCTTGGAATAAAAAATTATAACGTAAGAATCATGAAAAGTAAGGATGTATCTTTGTTACCTCTTGTGCTCCTGTTACGAAATTTGCAGTTACGTCTCTTTTGCACATAACTAAACCTAAACCTGACAACGGCGCTTAAACCGAATTGTATGTTCCACTTTCTGTTCTCCTATTACGTCAGTTAGACTTAGCATCAGCGTTATAAGATCCTTTACACAAATAGTGCACTATATAAAAATCGGCCTTTCCCATTGGTCGATCCGCATGGCCCTCCGCTCGCTTCGCTCGCTACAGGGGCTCAAGAAAAGGAAACTAACCAGGTGCTAACCCAATCTAACCCAAGACATACCCAAAATCAAGAAAAAAAGCTGTTTAGAAACATAATCTTAAAAAAAAATAAAAAAAAAGCAACGGGGTTCGAACCCGCGTTTTCCAGGTGAGACCCAACGATCTAAACCTCTACACCACTAGAGCTCTTGATAGAAATCGATTGCATCACGTAGACATATCGTAATACGAGATGGATCGACCAATAGGAGAGGTCGATTTTTACATAGTGCACTATTTGTGTAAAGGATATTTAAATGCTTAGCGCATCATGAGATCAGAGGAAAAGTGACAGTAGAACTTGATCAAAATTATATTTCTCTTTCTATCTTTTGTTTTTATATTTTTGTTTAATTTGAGAACTTCTGCCCTCCTGCTGGGTCATTTGGCCTTAGCAATGGATATTATATCCTATTATAGATAGGAAGGACTTTTTTACCGCGTGAACGATGTCGACAGATCCCATCCCTATTACGACATCCCTAATCTTAGAGTAGAGAAATGGCTACGTGTATTTGAACGATTGCGATAATTAACATCTTCAGTATCTTCTGTACTCCTGTGACGAATTTTGGAGTTAGGTCGCTTTTGCAGATAATAACTAGTACGCCTTGGATCCGGTATTATGTTTATTATCATTAAATTACAGGAAAAAGTTTTCTGTTTTCTGCGCCCTTTATAGGAGAATTCGTCATCGGTTAGGAAGAAGAATTTGACCGCATATTTTCATTTTGGAGAAAAATGGGGCAAATATAAGGCAGCATGCATAGGTCAGGATCGGAAATTTATTTCTGGTGAAGTTTATGGCTTTTGTGGTAATTCATTTGCCTGAAATCTCATTTTTTTCAAGCGATAAGCAGCGGTTTCTGCCGATTTTATTGGAAATTTCGAAATAAAATTTTACTTTAAAACATCCTTGGAAACTAAATTAACGCCGAAAATTCCTATCAGCATTATTCAGTCAAAATTATAAAAATTACGTCAAGGTCGCAACACCTTCTAAACAAGACAGCCTGGTATCTAAATCAAAGATGGCGTCGCGCGTAGGGAGCAAGCTCTGACAATGGAAAACTTAATAAGTATTATATTTACAGTTATCTATTTTTGCGACAATTCTTCAAACACTGAAAGATTTTGCTAAAATTACTCACGTGGGTAAGAATAAGTCAAAAACTAAAGTTAGATACATAAAATGAGTAACTCTAGCCATGGCCAATATGTTTAGAATAATAAGCTGCCTTTGCTCATTTAGTCGTCTATCTCCAATTTGTTCCACATTTTTAGTTTTGTCGCACACATAACCTGTTTTGACGTTTCAAAATGTCACACTTGGGGTTGTCAAAGAAATGACGTCACTGCATATCCGAAAAAATTCTACTTTATGGTACTTTTCATTATTTTCGTACGTACGTGATCTAACTAGGAGGGAATCTCTAGCCTAAGACCAGTTTCGTTTCTGTTTTCGATAAATTTCGAATTCAGAGAAATCAGACATCATTTTTATTTTCTGCGCTCCTGGTACGTGATTTTGACTTAACACATTTTATCCTGCCATTAGACGTGCTGCTTGTTAGTTAAGCGAAGGCTGGCTGACTCCCTTATATCTGATTTCGTTATCGTTACCGTTATTGAGAGCATGCGCCGTACTTGTCTCATTTACTTGTTATTGTGTGAGAGTCTATTAACGAGAGGGCTAACGCCAAGTTTTCTTTCTGTTTTCTACGTCCCTGATAAACGAAATCGTCATCGGTTCGGAGGAAAACTTTGATTGAAAATCAGATTTTATTTTTAATAGACCGTTGAATTTAAAATGAATTTTCGCTTCAAAATCCACGACAAATTCGTCCGAAGCCACGGCTATCGCCCTAAAAAAATTCGAAAATTTCGGATTTTTGTAGGTACAATCGTTTTAAACGAATTTTACACGATAAAAAGTATATTTTAAATTAAACGAACTGTCAAAAGTATTATTCAGATGCCCAGACATTTAAAACAATTATACTAGGTGTTGGGGAAACACCCCAACACGTGTAGAAACTATCGTTTTTCACCGTATAGTTTGGTGAGAACACCCTGTATGTATGTAGAATGAATGAGCCGTAATTAAACACAAAATAGATTTATTTCACCCCGGGTACAATCCAATTTGTACATTTAAATCAGCAAATGTCACGCTTTTCAAAACCCCTTAGTCCAACCCTAGACGGACGATCCCTTAGTTCGAACCTGTAAACCAAGTACTGTCAGTATAACAGGTTACAATTCAGCAACTCTTCATACGTAAAGGAAAACGTTTGTAATCGTTTTCAAGTTAATGTATTTTTTGTCTCCGTCAGTCTTGTAAAGAGCAGTCTGTCAAAGAAAGAAAGAAGATGTTCCCCCTCTCAGATAAAAACCGACGCCGAGTTTTCCCGCGTTATGGTCCCTCCTAGGGATGCTTGGAACAGGATATTTTTAATAACAGGTACAACTTGTTCCAGTTTGAAAAAGTACCTGTTTCAAGAAAACTGTTCCAGTTCCAAACTGTTCCAAAACTTAAATTATAATTCGACTTTCTGTTTCTACCTGTTTTGCGCTGTTGCGACAATTGTATTGGACCATGGCGTGTTCTTTGTCCCAGGACGGATGCGATTGCAGCAACCCAAGCAGTGTTGCCGATTGTCACATAATTATTAGATTTTACAATAATTTTGCCAGCATTCTGATCAAAAATTTGAATATTACAGAATAACATGGCAATCAGAAGGGATATATTTTGCTTGATCGGCCATTTTCAGGTTTTAACATAATTTACATTAAAATCTGATAATTTAGGCTTACCCATCACATAATTTCATTTCATGCCATCGGCAACAGTAGATCCAAGTGGCGCGTTAAAGAGCTAGCCAATAGAATTGAATATTGAATATATTAATAAGTACAAATACTATAATTACAATTGAATAATTGTTAGAGAAGATGTAAGATTCGATTGTCACACTATCGACTCCAGGTCATAAGTACAAGCAGTTAGTTGGTCACGCAACACCAAAAGTCTCGAATTAGACTGCTAAATTGACCATTCTCAGGGATGCCCCAATAGCTCAGCTTAGAAGGAGCCCGTTAAATTTATCCTTCTCAGCAATGCCATAATAGCTCGGCTTAGAAGTAGTCTGCTAAATTGAACCTATAAAACCAAAACAAATTAATTAGTAACTTGAAACAGTTAGTTTCAAACTCCACGAAGCTGACAGTTACAAAAGTTGCAATTAAATTACTAATTTACAGCTCCATTATTTTAAAAGAGTAAAAGCTCTAATTTAACTTGACATGCACAGTATGCCGAAAAAATCTAAATAATTATTAAAACATTATATATAATGAGCCGCTCAAATCTAAAAGCATAACTTGGTATTTGATAAAGTATTGACAAGAGTTTGAGTCCCCTGGAAGGCAAGAATAACCATAGTATATAGAGCTCGATATACAGAGCAACCCTTCCGAGACATAATATTCGACCTGTTTGTTTCACGAGGTTCCAGAAGCAAAAATTTTAAGAAAAGTAAGCTAAACAGACTATAGAGCAACTCTTGAACAAACATCAGCAGGCCACAGTCACTAAAGTCATAAAAATAAACTTATTAGAATATTCAGGAAGGTCTTTTAAAACTGACCCCGAAAAAATACTAAGAAATGGAATTTAGCTTATTATGATTTACCTTCTCAGCAATGAAGGGTCACACAAAATACCGTGGTTGTCCTGTCCAGATTTCCCAAAAATCCAAACCAAATCTGGTCAGAATTTCTTCCTGATGATAATTTATCCCATCAACTGGTCACTCACTATTATATTATATACATGTAGCTATGCTATCACACAGGCGGCCTTACGTTGTCTTATATTTATAATATTCTTGCTCACTGAACATGAACAAAAAACAACTTCAACTTTAATTTAAACTCGATCAGATACAAGACAAGGCTGGATTAATTGCATAGTTTGCATTAAATAGGTAAAATAATATTATTGGCAGCAATGAAATTAAGATTGTGTGGCTATTGTCCCGTGATTCCCGACATTAGAAGCACAAAATATCCTAATACTTTGTGATTAGAGGTAGTAAGTATAAAATACGTGAAGCTTTAAAAATCACTCACAGAAACAACTGTGACACCGTAACCGCAACGACTTAAAATTTAAAACTGTTCCACGGGCCACGGCACATATGTGCCGCGACTGTTCCGTCGGAACAGGCGCCGTGACACGGTCAAGTGACCGTTGAGTCGTGACTGTTCCATCGGAACAGGAAAACCTTTCAACACGTACCTCTTCCAACCTGTTCCAAATAAAAACCTGTTTCGGAAAAAACAGATCCTGTTCCAAAGCGGCATCCCTAGTCCCTCCCGAAAGATCATATTTCAGTTCAGTTAAGACGTTCGCGTAAATAGCAGTAAAACGTGCTGTTCTCCGGCCAAAGGTCAAGTTCCTTTTTGGGCCAATTTCTCTTGTATGCACGAATATTAGAAAATATTTCGTGCACCTCAGTTATCTTTGTCCAAGGTTTGGACAAAGACCTCCTTTGTGCTTCTTAAAAGCAATTCTTCGAAGTTAGAAACGATAGCATCCCCGTTCCCGTTGGAACATAAAATGGCGGAAGGCAGACTGACATTCCTGGTCGAATTCCTGTAAAGCAAGACAGGTAAAGCAGTCGAAGGGACAAGGTATGCTGTGTGAAAGTTACTAAGTTGAAGACGAAGTCTTAAAATAATAAAGATAAAAACTAATTTCTAAATCAAACAATCAAGACGCTTCAGTAGACATTTTTAAATTTAAGAAACCTTTTGTAATTTTAGTTTTATACTGGAACGAATGATGAGTGATTGAAAGTTTTAGTCTAAGAATTGTACACATATATTTTCTATTTAACACTGTTGATTTATCTCCATTATATTTAAATGCAATTTACACCTGCATTATTAAATTATATCAATACCGAATACACGTTTTAATTTCTCTCACCACCCTATGTTATACTGTCCATTAAAAGTGGTTAATTAAAATACCACACCCTTCTTTATGGTTTTAAGCAATAGTAAACGAATTTGTTTATCCCGACCACTAGGAATAATTTATTTGCCTCCAATGTCCAGTGCTGCTACATATAATACCTTCTGTGAAACACTTGATACAAAGTCTGATGCATTTGCAACTTCACATTTTTATATATTGGGTGACTTCAATCTTCCCCACGTAAGGTGGGAGACAATCCCTTTAAGCTCCACTGTGACAGCATTGTTTATACAACTTATAAAGACAATGGTGACAGCTTCGCATGGTGCGCCGCCCGAAGAAGTAGCGTCTCTTCACGAGATGTCAGTCACCTGTTCTGCAGATCAACACATATTTGCATCAACCAAAATTTCTTTTTTTATTTAAGTTATCACCAACACTACACAATAAACATTGAACAGGCTTCGGTAAATAAAAATTATTTGATTCAAATAAGATAAATTATTTCGTACAAATGCCCAAAACATTGGTTTAAATAAACGACCTATTTAAGTCAAAACACAAAGTTTTTGGAACAAATATACCACAGATTTCGTTCAAAACAAAAAAGTTTTAGAACTGCTGATTCCGTTTTCTCTGGGGATAAACATGCAATGTGATGGTTCACACTACACCCAGATCAATGTCAGGAATATCCCAAGTCCTGGTTAGAGACATGTCTTGAAGTGAAAACGGAATCAGCAGTATAATTTAATGCCGGTAGGGGTATTAGCTCTCGGAGTAGTTGTTTCTGCTGATCCAATCTTCTCACACATAGCCCAACACGGGGCTTGTCCAGACGATGGAGCATCCTCGGTTCGAGTGACAGCTGGTGAATGTCTTCTCTCAGGTGGGTGCATCAGGGTATCGATAACATCATAGATAGTCAGGTTCTAGTGGGTGAAAGGCCACACACGTTCCTCTGATGAGTCCCGAAAGGACGAAACTATCTGGGGTAGGATTTTCAGAAGTCTCACTCTTGTCGTGGTGTTTTTTTCATGGACATGGAGCATTGAGCTTGATGTGATTCAAGACATGTCTCCAACCAGGAATTGGGATATTCCTGACATTGTTCTGGGTGTAGTGTTAACCAT
>MU186450.1:62814-90354 GCA_016904865.1 Pissodes strobi | reverse complement strand
ATTCCTGTTAGTTTCTAAGATACAGGGTGATTTATGAAAAATGCCTAAAAATATTTCGTCGATTATTACAAAAACTGTTCATTTTCGAAACACAGTTTAAATTCGAAAGTTTTATAATTTTTTCCGTTCTACAACATGGTCTTTTCAAATTTCACCTCCAGCGTTTCGTGTTCGGGCCACCATCATCAACATAATTTTCTTAAATACGGACCTGGATTTTTTATTGCAGATTTTAAGAGCTTCTGATGTCCCAAAACCAATGACGTATCGTACTTACTCGAAAAAATACTTTTCACACTTTTTATTTAATTCCTACCAAATTTCTCTTTTTTCTCTCTCTCTCTCTAACACATTATGTTCTTATGGAAAGTGCCAATAATATAAATTTTTCGAATGAATGAGATACGTCATTGGTTTTGGGGCATCAAAAGCTCTTAAAATCGGAAATAAAAAATACAGGCCCGTAATTAAAAAAATTAAGTTGATGATGGTGGCCCGAACACGAAACGCCGGAGAGCGGAAAAAACTATAACACTTTCGAATTTAAACTGTGTCTCGAAAATAAACAGTTTTTGTAATAATATCATATTATTTGCTTGCAATAAATATTTATTTCGAACAAAGAAAATCTTAAAAATAAATCAAATAAATATTATTTTTTATTCAAACAAATATTTGTTTGACTAAACTCCATTTTTATTTGGATCAAATAATTTTAAAAAGTAAAAATCCACATTCTCCTTGAGTCACGCGATCCACATCGGATTTTTTTGTTCCAATGCACATAACAACTTCTTGTCCAGGGCTTCTAGGCTGGCAAATTCTCATAATTAGATAGACACGTTTTCTACACCCCCACTTTCCATGGGCAGCTTAAGGGTGCATTTTCACGATGGGTCAGTTGGCATGTTGTATGATTTTTATTGTTGTATTGTTGATTTATTCGTTTATTAATTGTGATATGTATTTTGCTTTGAATTTAATGGATGCCTGGTGTATTTAGGAATAATTGTAAATTGCTTAAATACTTCATTGTGTATTTTTATAAATAAATAATTAAATAAATAATACACTTATTGTTAGTAAATTCCTTATTTTTGTCATTTTATAGGGGGATTTTGTCGGAATTAGGGACGGTGTCCGATTTTGGGACATTTGCCTTAATAGCCGAAACAATAAACTTGAAAATTTGATCTTTTCTCGGCTTTTCGGATGTTTTATTATTGTTTTAGTACTTTCTCTAATTTTAAAACAAACCTTAGTAGTACATAGTTAGTAAAAAGTCGTGATAAATACAAATATGAGACGAAACTTATAATAATAATGTTGATTTCTAGGTCGGATTCTTGATAAATTCGCAAGAGATTGCTTCGCAATTTCGATTCCGAACGGCTTCGAAAACTTTTTTCAAATCATCAGCACGACTTTTGTAATCCAACTCTCTGAAATAAAAATGAAAAATTTAATGCGATTCACCACATTATGTTGTAAAAAATATATAATTATGCAATTAAATCAGCAGCAGTTACTCTTTAATATTCCCTTGTTGGATGCAAAAATGGTTACTTTATGTTAACACTTTAATACTGACATAATGTTTAAATTTGGTTGGCAGGTTTGATAAAAAAAAATTGAAATACTACTTACTGTTCGGCAAAATTATCCAACAAATTCTTGACGTGACGCTCAGAGTCCGGCATATGATTGGCGCTGACCAAGAGTTCACAAAATACCCTATACTCGCATCCGTTTTCATTCAATTTCTGAAAATATTCGAGCGAGGACAAAATGTGGTTCTGTAGCTCCTTTTTGGAATCGTCTGAAGAACGATATCTCGAAGTTTGCCTTAAAAAAAAACATGAATAATTAGGTGTTGAAATTCAGCAATAATTACATTACTTACGTATCTGTATCATTTACACTTGTAACAGTGATAACCGATGGGGTCAGTGCGCTTATTAGAAGCCCTATAGGAATAAAAGTTGCGAACAGCTTCAAAATTTTCTTCCAAGGATTGGCCATTCCGTAACCGCCGCCGTATGTCTTCTGATGATGGATCTCGTAGGACGGTTTCTCCATTAGATTATAGGAAGTCTCGTAAGTTTTGTGATGGGGCGTATATGTATTTTGACCTCCAGAATAGAATTTCTTAGGAGTCTAAAAGGTTTTTTCATGTTTATTTATAAATAAATTCTTATGAGCTAGGCAAATATACTACGTCAGCATTGAAATGTAGATATAACTGAAAAACTCGAAGGTTAGTCTACTTAGGCCATAAAAAATATCAAAAGATAAGTAAATCAACGAAAAAGCAATCATCAAAATCAAACAGTAAAGTCAAGGTAACAAAATAACTTTAAGAATAAATATCTAATCAAAGCTCATACCCACGGTATAGGAGTTTTCAGCTACTTACAAAAAAAGCCAACATCAGTTAAAATAGTCATAATACAGCAGACTAGTTCTCATGAAATTCGATTATTATAGATCGGATTTTTAGTTACTCTCTAGAAAAGCCTAAAACTTCCTAACTATAATGTAGGAAATTTTAGGTTGGGTGAAGTGGCCATCCTGGAGGTTGCGCTGTAATTGGTCGACTAGGCGTAAGATACGCGGCCGGCTTCAGAACATGGTTACAACAGATGGCGCTAGTAATATCACCGGAAACAGCGGGAAGCGCTATGATTGGTCGGAGACCCTTCGAGGACGCTATACTTTTAGTTTTCTAGACTGCCTGACGCAGTGGATAAACGTTGTAACCAAGAGATGGCGTTAGTAGTATGCCATGGTTTTTAATTTATTTGGAATGCGAGGACAGTGGCGTGGAATGTAAAAATTGTATAAAACTAAATCGTTAGATTTCAAAACGTGTTCAAAATGGTTTTTGAACACGGTTTCAAGTCTTGAACATGCCAAACACCCTTGCTATTGCCGTGTTCATCTTGGGGTTCGTATCTACACGTACCGGTTTACTTTTTGATCTTAAGCGAACCTAGGAACTCGGGAGCCAATTTTGAGCTAAAATAATGGGTGGCGTTGGAGAGCACTTTATTTTTACGCCATACCTCTTGACCAGAAACAAAATGGACCGGACGTCTTCGAGGATTGTATTGGTGTCAATTTCTCGACTGTGCCGACCCAATTTTCTTATGAATCTTCTCAAAGAGCTGCTCGATGTAATTTTGACTGTCAGTCTCGGCTGCCGAAATACCTTTGGTGTAATCTTGCCCAAAAGTTTATGTTCCCGCCCAAAGATATCTAAATAGGGAGTATAACCAGAAATTTCGTGACGCGATGTTCAAATAGCACAGCCAATAGACGGAAGATTATCTTTGGTTGACATAAGATCGTAACATGCTTTTGACGACTCTATTTACACGTTCACTATGATCAGCACGAGGATAATAAGATGCAGTATAGAATATTTTGACCTTATACTTGTCACAAAGAGATTGGAATCCTTTGGATTTCATCTGAGTACCATTATCACAAGTTAGATACTGTGGAGTTTCATAAAACAAGAAAATGCCCTGTTCTATATTGTTTTTGCGGTAGCAGAACGGCAAGGAAAGAGAACAACATATTTACTAAAGTAGTCGGTAACTACCAAGATGTGAGCACTGCCCTGTTTTGAACCAGGTAATGGTTCTACCAAATCTAAGCTGATGGACTGCGAAGGTTCCCAATTATCGGTTCGATTACCCATTAAACCTGCTGGTGCTTTTTGTTCCACTTTATTTTGGGCACAAATATGATAGGATCGAACATACTTAGCAACATCTGCTTTCATCTTAGGCCAATAGTAACCTTCAGCTATTTTCCAAAATGTTTTAAAGATTCCAACATGACCTGAAGTTGGAACATCATGACAACGAACCAGGGTTTCTTTTCGATGATCTTTTGGCAAAACTCTTTTCCAAGAACTGGACTGATCAGGGAAGTTGGGACTTGTAGCCTTAACAAATTTAAAAATCTTCTTCACTCTCCAACAAGGTAATTTATCCGGTTGTTCTTCCAGCTTTTTCAACACATCGACATACCACTTATCAGAAGTGTTAGAGTAAGAAGGTAAAGAATCCTCCACGGCTGCGATATCTTCTATTAAAACTGGTAGGGACCTGGATAGAAAATCTGGCACTATATGCTCTTTGCCTTTTCGATATACGAGTCGAAAATCATAAGGTTGTAAACGAAGAGCCCGACGACCAAGTCGACCCTGTGGATCCTTTAAATTACGTAACCACAATAAGGAATGTTTACCTTAAAACGAACTCCCTCTAAATAATGCCCAAGTTTTTCCACACTCCAAATCACTGCAAGAAGACACTCCTTTCCGTGACTGTCAACAATTTCCTGCCTAGTAAGGGAACGTGAGAGATAAGCGATTACCTTTTCCCCATCATCGAATTGCTGGGTTAGAACAGCGCCTTAGGCATAAGAAGCGTCAGTTTGAAGGAAAAACATGCGGTTAAAATCAGGACAGGACAAGACTGGAGCGGTAACAAGAGCTTCTTTAACCAATTTAAAAGATTCCTGACAATCTGGAGTCCATTCCCATTTTATGTTATTTTTAGTAAGCCAAGTCATAAGGGCAATAACAGAAGAAAAGTTAGGAACAAAGCGTCTGTAACAGGAAGCGGTTCCAATGACACATCGGATCTCAGTCACATTCTTTGATGGTGATATGTAAATAATAGCCTGCACTCCGGATCGGGCCTTAATCCTTTAGAATCCACAACATAACTAAGATATTTCAGTTGGGGTTTGCAAAAGTGACAAGTTGAGAAACCTTTAGTCCGGCTTCTTCTAAACGCTCAAACACAAGACCCAATATCCTCAAATGGTTCGAAAAAGTCTTTGAAATAATAATGATGGCGTCCAAATATACCATGACGTCGTTTTCCAAGTCAATACCTAAGACACGATCGATAATACGTTGCCAGGTAGCAGGAGCATTGGTGAACCCGGAACAGTGAATGCTGTAATTTCACGAGAAGACTCATCAAAGGGTACCTGCCAGAATGCTGATTTTATATCAAAGGAACTGATATAAAGTGCATCGCGAAGACGGTCTAAAATGGCTGAAATATAGGAAATGGGAAAGCTGTCCTTTTTAGTGATAGAATTGACCTTTCTAAAATCGATACAAAAGCGATAATCATTGTCTTTCTTGCGTACCAAACATACAGGACTAGACCAGGGACTTTTTGATGGTTCTATTACACCTAGCCTTAACATATCATCTATTCCCTTATCGATAATCGCCTGCTTAAATGGAGAGACGGAGTAATAACCCTGTTTAATAGGTCTTGAGCCAGGTTCTAATTCGATTACATGCTCAGCTACTTTACAGTAACCAAGACCAGTATCCATTACAGAAAATTTCTCCTTTACCAGCGAATCAAAAACGGATTTTTCAGAAACAGACAACGAATCACCAACCACAATACTACACATTTCAGGAAATTTATCTGAAAAATGCCAAACATTCTGGCTCAGATCAGGTGCAATGTCCATGGCTTGCCAAAAATCGATACCTAAAATAAATCTATGCGCTAATTCTGGAATTACTAAAATATCTATTATACGTGTCTTATCCAACAAGGTGACGGATGTCTGAAAATATCCTATACTTGAACAAGTCTGGCGATTAGCAACAGTACAAGTAGTGGTCTGATTTTTAATAAGTGTTAAACCTAATCCCTGCAAAATTTCTAAACCAGGTTGATCAACAATAGTCCGAGAAGCTCCAGAATGTAGTAAGCCTAAACTAGGGTGAGCGCTCATCGCCGTGCTCATGTGCAATAATAAAGTCCAAAATATTTTTTGTAGCGGAAATTAATGTCATTGATCGGCGGAGTGCAAATAACAGGAGAGGTCTGCCGACCTAACGGCTCTCCCGAGTATCGTTTCCCAACTGGAACACTTTGGATAATTTCGAATAGTCACATCTGGAGTACCACAACAATAGCAATGAATCTCTTTACTGTTAGGAAATTGTCGATTTAAATGACCTGTCTGGTTGCAGTTCCAACAAGTAACTGGACGTCTAGGAAAAGTTGCTCTTTCCGCTGGTGCTCGTGCTGGTGGTAATCCAACTACACCGATGGGAGGTGGATGATCACTGTACACACTAGAAGCAAATGCATCAGAAGCTATAAAGGCAAAATCAGGTTGAACAAAATTTTGTCGTCTCCTAGATGGTGGAATGTAATGATCAGCTCGGTACTTTTTAGCTTCAAGCTTAAGACATTCAGTCTCCAGCTGATCAGACAAACTTTTCCAGTTAAAAACCTTTTTAAATAAAATTTTTCGCCATATCGAGGATTGACAAGACACGTCACCACTTGGTATGGTAGGTAGAGGGGTCGTTCGACAAGATTTGCCCTTCAACATGTCGACCACAATAATTGATCTTTTGTGTATTGTATACCCTTCTATTTTACATGAAAATTCCTGAATCTCAGAATATTTGTAGGGTTGAGCTTATGTATATCCCCCGATGCCACAAGGGCATTTTCGAGATGCCTCAACCTTCGACAAGTCAGTGCCTGACATTCGCAGAGTAAGTGCTCTGACGCTTCAGCCATAGTTTGGCAGAATCTGCATTGTTTGTCAGTGGTTTTCCCCATATTCTTGAGGTGGTACCTCCAGGGGCCATGTCCAGTGAGACCTTCTACGACCAGTTTTATCTAATTTTTTTTGAGAAGCTTTTTTTGTGTAGTTAGGCGAGTGAGAGATGAATCTCTTAGCCTGTCTCTGTCCAGGTGCATTGGCCCAATATGTCTCTTTCCGCCTTTTTCCCCAATTTCTAAGTTAATTCATTACGTGTTCTCTAGTGATGCCACAGAATCGTATAGGTCCGCAAAAGGCAGTCTGTGCACTATTCCGTGCGAGCTGGTCAACGGCTTCGTTGCCTTCCACACTTCTCTGGTACCCACAATAAGTTGAGACTGTTTCTGTTTGCCGTGCCAGCCATCCGACAATCCCACACTAGCCGAGAGTTGATTCTGCTAGATGCTAGCGCTTTTAAGGCTGCCTGACTATCTAATAGGATATAGATCTTTGCACCCCTTGGCGCATTTAGAGATGGCTATATTGATAGCATTTAGTTCTGCTTGAAAGATTGTGGAAGTGTTTTCTAAATATGCCGAAATTCAACACCTAGGTCCTTAAACTCCGGATCCCACTCCTTCTTTCATCTTTGATCCATCTGTGTACCAGATAAGTGATCCCCTATCTAGTTGTTTTAGTCTCTCCCCTGTAGTATGCCATCTTCAATTACCACTTCAAAGGAGCCATCAAAATGGAGTTTTGTTTCCATTGTATCGGTTGGTTTGGTTATCGCCTCTATCTGGATTTCCTTCAGAATTTTAAGGTGACCAGTCAGGTTTCCTGACTTAAGTTTTTGTGTCTGAATGACTATACGCACTGGTGCGTATGTGCAGCGGAGGGAGGTCAAGTAAGGTTTCCAGAGCTGTTGTGTTAGCTTTCGCTGTGTTATTTCCTTTGTTTTTACCCACCACACCAAGCAGGCGGAGGTTATAATAGGCTTAACAACAGTATTGTAGGATCACCAGATGATGGAGGGTTTTGGCCATGCTTTACCAAAGAGTCGTCGACAGGCCCAAAGCGCTGCCATTGCTTTTTTGATAGTTCTTTCCAAGTGTGAGTTCCAGGTTAGTTTCTGGGCAAGAACGATGCCAATATACTTAACCTCTCTTGAAAGCTCCACCGTTGTCCCTCCCAATGTGGGTGCTTTAAGGTTCAGCTTCCTTCTTTTTCGTGAATGAGATCACTAGTTTTGGTTGGTTGACATTTATTCTTTCCTGTGTACACAATGTGCTGGCAAAGTTGAGCGCACTTTGCATACATTCTGAGAGAACTTTGTCATGCTTGCCTTTTATTATTATAATTAGGTCATCTGCGTAACCTTGGACTTCAAAGCTTGCTTCAGTAAGTCTTACCAGTAGATCGTCAACCATCAGAGACCAAAGAATGGGCGATAGGGCCCCTCCTTGAGGACATCCCTTTATTACTTTGACTGCGACAGCCGTTTCTCCAATGGTCGCGGTGATGGATTTTATCAATTTTGTAGTGGTTAGTTCCACTCCTCTGCGGGTTGTGGTACGCTGAATGGATTCATGTGAGGTGTTGCCAAATGCACCCTTTATGTCTAGAAATGCACACAGCGCCACTTTGTTTTCAGCCAGTGCCTTCTCTATAATATCGCGGTAGATTTCGATGGTTAGTATGCGAATTGTTTTGCATGCAGTGGAGCATTAGAAAAGAACTTGCTCCTGCCGTGCCTATCGACCACCTTTTCCATCGTTTTAAGAAGAAAGGAGCTTAAGCTAATGGGGCGGTAAGGCCTTGCTACCCCTCCTTGGGTATGAACGCTATCTTAACTTTCCTCCGGTTTTTGGGAATCTACATTCCCAATGCAAAGCTGGCTGTGAAGGTTGAATGAATGTGTGGTAGTAGGTGCTCTATACCATGTTTTAACAAGGCTAGAAATATGCCATCTACTCCCGGGAATTTATAGGGTTTAAAGATTTTGTTGGCTAGATCTTTTATCCCTTTTGTAGGCCGCTGAACGGTTTTATTGGGCTCGTCTTTTTGGGTCAGCAGCTTTTTTAGTATCCATTGTATCCATGCCATTATGCATATAACTGCACAACATCTCAATCCATTACCATTCAAGTCATTCTTATTTGCAGGAAATTGAAGTACATTGCATATAGAAGCTAATAAGAGACTAAGTAAGTGGTTTTAAGTGACTTTCCCATGTGCTGGAAGATAAACTGCTGAACGATTGAACGTTGTTCGTCAATTGGTGAATATAGTGTACTTAGTAGATTATTATGGACATAAGGTAATATTTATCCTGTTATTATTGCTTGTATATTACTCTATTTCATCTCAAGGTTATCTCAGCTAATCGAGCTCACACTGAGCAGTTCCGCGAACATTTGTCTGTACTTAGCTGCAAAATTATGCTTATTACAACTGTTTATGCAATGCTTTAGCTTCTAAAGGTATATTTCTTATTTGTTTAGAAAATAGACCAAGATCAAATCTACAACAGTAAATGAATTTATTTGCCTGAAATCTTATTCAGAACGATTTGAAGATTGGAAAATGGGCCATGATCGAAGCATTTGGACATTTTTCATGGGATAAGAGCGATTTCTGCTGATTTTATAGGAGATTTCGAGGAAAAATCTTTCTTTAAACATTGAAGTTTCAAAATATAGAACACATCAAAGGAAGCCTAACTAAAGTCCGATAATTTTAACTTACCTCCACCAGTTTATTAAAATTGAATTCCTCGCTTGGCCCAGATGAACTGAAACTTGACGAGAACCTATTTCTAGATTCCCCGTTACCTCTTCCAGTGGAACTAAAATTCGGAACAGGAGGCAAATATTCCCCTCTTTGATTATTACCATTGGTCAAGACAGGGGGCCGAGTGTTAATTTCTGTAGGTGGTGGCAAATATTCTTCACCAGGCCTGCTATTTTCTACAGGAGGTAAATATTCCCCTCTTTGATTATTATTATTGGTCAATACAGGGGGCCTAGTGTTAACTTCCATAGGTGGCGATAAATATTCCTCACTAGGCGGTAAATATTCGTTATGTGTCTGCCCACCGTTGATGTTTTGAGATTGTGCATATTGCGGTACATGTTCTCTGTTATTTTGACAGCAGCTTGTATGTTGATGTGCCGAGTTTGCGCCAAATTGATAAGGGTTATTGTCCTTCGTCGCTGAGCCTGTTGGAAATCTTACGCGGCTTACCCATGGAGTATCTCTAAAATATCGAAGGGATAAAAGATGTTAATATTGTCTCCTCAAATAACTAAGCCTATTTATTTCCTAGTGATTCAATGATATAGCCTACCCTTCATGTTGACTGTTTGTTGACCATACAGGCCCAATATTGCCATTGACATTGCCAGTTTGTTGCAAGTGTCCAGATTGAGAACCTCCAAAACTTTTGTACTTGTCATTTGCGAAAGCCGACAGCCCTGATGGTTCAAATATATTAATATTTCTAGATTTTTCGTTCTCCAAGGGTAGCACTTCTCCTTTGCTAAATGAATTTCTATCTAAAATAAATAAGTAGATATGTAAACGGTTTTAGTAAACTTAACGACCCACAGAATTTTGCACTTTTTTGATCTGTTTGAGAGCAATGACGGACATATCACCGGGCAGTTCGGTACGCCGCCCTGGGGCCCAAGGTTCAGAAGGGCCCCACGATGCCTTAACTAGTTTTGAAATATACAAGGGGTAAGGGCCCATAAATATCTTTTGCCCTGGGGTCCACGCGTCCCTAGATCCGCCGCTGTTTGAGAGTTTTTACTTCAACTACAACAGATTTTTCATAAAAAAATATACACCCTAACGCAAAGTGTAGATTCTGACGACGACGTGGCAGCGTCCTGTGAAATAATCATATAAAACTAAGGCCAAAATAAAGGTAAATATAAATCCAAACTGAGGTTTTAATAATAACAAGAATTGTAAGAAAAGTATTGTCTTAAAACAGCTTAAAATATTAACGGAAAGGGGAAAAGGGATTTACCAGCCTCTTGGGAAGTCCCTTGAGAGCAAGAAAATCACGTCCTCAAACTATTCTCCAATTGCCTTGCTTCCAATAATCTCCAAAGTCATGAAACGTATAGTCAATCAGCAACTACTCAAGTACCTCGAAGCCAAATTTTTTTGCAAATCCTGTTTTATTGACTCTCTTTTTCTTAGGGTCAAAGAAATCCTGTCTCCCTCTGTGTCCCACTCGATCCCCAGGTATTCCAGACATGATTGAGGCTCTATTATCGACCATTCTTTGTTCAACCGCCATCCTAAATATTCTACAAAGGTTACGGCTTCTTCTGTTTGAAGGCGTAAAATATCTGCATCTTGGTTGACCAAAAGAAAATCGTCGTCATAGACCACAACTCTTAGACCCTTCTTGCGAAGGCATCCTGCTATCTAATCGGCAATCCGAGCAAATTCTAGAGCGGTGTTTCAGATTCGATCTTAGTCGATTTTCTAAACAAACAAAGATGTGCTCGTAGACACCATAATTAACCATAGGGCTAGTTCTAAAGTGATCTTGTAAATAAAATAAAGACCTTTAGCATTATATGAATATTTTTACTTGAAAACAACTGGAAGCTCAAAAATAAACAAAATATAAACATTAAATGTTTGTATGTAGTCAGTGCTACGATATGGATAATATCAAATATCGATCTTGAAGAATATGACAAGATTAATACTCTTAAAAACTAAAGCTTTACGTAAACAGTTGTAATACTAAACAAGTATGATTATAAACGCTATCTTGCAGCTAAGTACAGTTAAATGTATGTTTAAAGTTCCTGCGGAACAGCTACATATGAGCTCATTAGCTGAGATAACTTTGATATGAAATACAGTCAGATCCAAGCAATAATAACAGGATAAATATTACCTTAATGTCCACCTATAAGCTACTATGTACACTATATTCACCAATTGACGAACAACGTCCAATTCGTTCAGTAGTTTATCTTCCAGCACAGGGAAAGTCACTTTAACACACACTTGCTAAGTATCTGTTGTAGCTTCTATATACAATGATCTTCAATTTCTTGCAAATAAGAATAGCTTGAATATTATATTGAGATTTGAGAATGATATGCAGATATATGCTTATGGCGTGGCAGAGATGCCTTTGTGGAATGCGGTTTTTATACACTCAAGAATGGTTGATTACTAAAACACGCTATGCAGGTTGCATAAGTAAGCTGAGATTCGTCTAGAGGAAATAGCCTTTGTGAGATCTTTATATTGTAATAAAGCATAGAGAATCTTGGAAGACAAGTGCCGGGTAATCCTTATATCAGAATAAGGCCAGAGTATAATTTCGCAGTGTTATACTGTAATGGAGAATGTTGAAAACCCATGGATAAGACCAACGGGAACGCTAGTACAGCGATGGTACAGTGTCATACTGAGATTGAGTGTAATGGCATACCTACAGGGTGCCGATAAATACCTTTTTGAGACGATGAAAACTATGGCTGGATACCACTTCAGTAGAAAACTAGAGAGATTAGTGGGTCTCAAAACGTGAAAACTGCCCCGACATGGCGGAAAAGCGCCCTTGGCGCGACTTGCTTGTGTGAAAGTCGAGATGCTACTTTACTAAAACGTTACCTGGATCAACTTGAAGAAGTTGTCAACGCCCGGAAATAGAAAGGGCAATAATGCAAATATAGAGATATTGTGTAAAAACTTAGCATGACCGGTTGTCTAAATTAATATTATGAATTTTAACGCAATCTGGTTGAAATAAACTGGCTAGTTTTTGAAATTCGATTAATAAAAATTGGAATTTTAATGCCCCCTAAAAATCCTAAAACTTCCTAGCTATAATGCTAGGAAGGTTTAGGTTGGATGAAGTGGCTATCCTGTAGGATGCGCTGTGATTGGTCGACTCGGCGTAGGATACGCGGCCGGGTACATATGAGTAAACAACAGATGGCGCTAGTAATAACGCCGAGATACGCATTTAAAGATCCTTTACAGGCGTAGCCGACTATATCAAAATCGGCCTTTCCTATTGGTCGATCCACCTCGTATTACAATATGTCTTCGTGATGCAATCAGATTCTCGCAAGAGCTCTCGTGGTGTAGAGGTTTAGATCCTTGGGTCTCACCTGGGAAACACGGGTTCGAACCCCGTTGCTTTTTTTTATTATTTTTTTTAAGATTATGTTTCTAAACAGCTTTTTTTCTTGATTTTGGGTATGTCTTGGGTTAGATTGGGTTAGCAGCTGGTTAGTTTCCTATTCTTGAGCCCCCGTAGCGAGCGAAGCGCCATGCGGATCGACCAATAGGAGAGGCCGATTTTGATATAGTCGGCTACGCCTGTAATGGATCTTAAAATGCGATGGATTTTAATTCCTTTGGAATGTGAGGACAGTGGTGTGGAATGTTAAAATTGTACAAAATTAAATCAGATCCGAAAGCGTGTTCAAAATGGTTTTTGAACAAGCGGCTGTCAAAAGGCCGTCAAAAGTCTGGTATATGAAAGTAGGCTTGAGATATATCTATCTTGGTCATAAAATCTATGGTTTGTAAGAAAACAGGGATTTTTCGGTGGTTTATAAGCCGAAAACTTTTTGGATTGAGGTATTGATTTAGAGCCTTTAAATTGAAAATTGGTCTTTAGGAACGTCTGCTTTTGGTGTCGAGGACATGTGAGACCCAAGACCTTGATTGAAAATTCGACCTCTCCAGAACGAAATCACTGAAGCTGCATTTACAAAATTCGGTACCTGGGGGTTTCCGGACAAGCGGAATTGAAACATGATATCGGCACTGTTGCCATATTATCCAGTTTTGCGCTACATGTAGTCATTTTGTTATCTTAAATGGAGCCCTCCATTTGTTTTTATCCAATAAATTGGGCGTATCAAATTTAGTAATACCCCAAATGTTCAGAATTTTATCTCTACTAATTGCTGAGATGTGACAACAGTGCATTTTTCGTAAAAAATACCGGAACGCTTAAATATCTTCAAAATTGTTGAAGCTGCATTTACAAAATTCGATACCTGGTGGGTTCCGGACATGCGGAATTGAACTATGATATCGGTACTGTTGCCAGATTTCCCAGTTTTGCGCTATACGTAGTCATTTTGTTACCTTAAATGGAACATCCCTTTTATTTTTATTGCAATAAATTGGGTATATCGAATTTAATATGGCCCGAAATTTTCAGAATATTATCTCTACTAATTGCTGAGATGTGACAACAACGCATTTTTCGTAAAACGTACCAGAACGCTTAAATATCTTCAAAAACGCTGAAGCTGCATTTACAACATTCGGTACCTGGGAGTGTCCGGACATGCGGAATTGAACCATGATATCGGCACTGTTGCCATGGTTCCCAGTTTTGCGCTACATGTAGTCATTTTGTTATCTTAAATGGAGCTCTCCTTTTGTTTTTATTGAAATAAATTGGGCGTATCAAATTTAGTAAGACCCCTAAATGTTCAGAATTTTATCTCTACTAATCGCTGAGATGTGACAACAGTGCGTTTTTCGTAAAAAATACCGGAACGCTTAAATATCTTCAAAATTGTTGAAGCTACATTTACAAAATTCGATGTCTGGTGGATTCCGGACATGCGGAATTAAACCATGATATCGGCACTGTTTCGTAAAACGTACCGGAACGCTTAAATATCTTCAAAAACGCTGAAGCTGCATTTACAACATTCGGTACCTGGGGGTTTCCGGGCATGCGGAATTGAACCATGATATCGGCACTGGTGCCATGGTTCCCAGTTTTGCGCTACATGTAGTCATTTTGTTATCATAAATGAAGCTCCCCATTTGTTTTTACTGCAATAAATTGGGCGTATCAAATTTAGTAAGACCCCCAAATGTTCAGAATTTTATCTCTACTAATTGCTGAGATGTGACAACAGTGCATTTTACGTAAAAAATACCGGAACGCTTAAATATCTTCAGAACTGTTGAAGCTGCATTTACAAAATTCGATACCTGGGGGTTTCCGGACATGCGGAATTGAATCATGATATCGGCACTGTTGCCAGATTTTCCAGTTTTGCGCTATACGTAGTCATTTTGTTACCTTAAATGGAACATCCCTTTTGTTTTTATTGCAGTAAATTGGGTATATCGAATTTAATATGGCCCCAAATTTTCAGAATATTATCTCTACTAATTGCTGAGATGTGACAACAACGCATTTTTCGTAAAACGTACCGGAACGCTTAAATATCTTCAAAAACGCTGAAGCTGCATTTACAACATTTGGTACCTGGGGGTGTCCGGACATGCGGAATTGAACCATGATATGGCAATGTTGCCATATTTCCCAGTTTTGCGCATCATGTAGTCATTTTGTTATCATAAATGAAGCTCCCCATTTGTTTTTATTGCAATAAATTGGGCGTATAAAATTTAGTAAGACTCCCAAATGTTCAGAATTTTATCTCTATTAATTGCTGAGATCTTACAACGCATTTTTGAATATTTGGGATCTTACTATATGTGGCACTGGCACACTCACTAAATTTGTTGCAATTTGCAATAAAAACAAAAGGGACGTTCCAATTAAGATAACAAAATGATTGTGTGTGGCGTAAAACTGAGAAAGCGTTCCGGTACTCTTTACTAAAAATGCGTTGTTGCCACATCTCAACAATTAGTAGAGATAACATTTTAAAAGTTTGGATTCTTAGTAAATGTGATACTCTGAAAAAAACAAAAGGGGCGTTGCACTTAAGATGGCAAAATGACTACGTGTAGCGCAAATCTGGGAAATATGGCAACAGTGCCGAAATCATAGTTCAATTCCGCATATCCAGAAACTCCCACATACCGAATTTTGTAAATGCAGCTTCAGCGATTTTGAAGATATTTAAGCGTTCCAGTACTTTTTTCTTAAAAGCGTTGTTGTCACATCTCAGCAATTAGAAAATTTGGGGTCTTATTAAATTTGATACGCCCAATCTATTGCAATAAAAATAAAAGAAGCATTCCGTTTAAGATAACAAAATGATTACGCGCAGTGCAAATATCATGGTTCAATTCCGCATGCCTGGAAACCACCCGGTTCCGAATTTTGTAAATGCATATGTAGCGAGTTTGAAGATACTTAAGCGTTCCGGTACTCTTTACTAACTGTATATGAAGATATAGATACAAACGTAAAATAAATGATACCTTCAAAACTGATGGTTCCATAGTTGGCAACGGTTTTTGCTTCTGGGTACGCAGGTTTGACGGGAAATTTATTAAATTCGTAAACCGTTTCCAGTTGAGGACTAGGCCGAAACTTCTCTAACTTTTTCAATTCTCCTGTTCTGTTTGTGCGACTAGTAGTACCATTTAAATCTATAACATTTTCCTTTCTTTCAGCTGGTTCTGAAATTGAAAAGTGCAAACGGGTTCAAATTTCCACATAACAGTTTTCTGTTTTCTTTTGTTTACAATCGCTACCAATGGGATTAAAGCTTACACTTTTGCCACGCCCTGTTTTTCATATTGGCGGTATTTTTAAAAACATTAGGCCCACTTTATCATAAATCATGTGTGTAAAATGACATGCCTATTGATTGAATCCACGCACGGAAGAAAACGGAAAAGTATAATTTTTTGAATTTATTTTTAAATTTATCCATAACGGAGAAAAATACAAAAAAAACGCGAAAATTTGTGTTTTTTATTACGCAGCCATCCGTTGAAAATGTTCACTAGAATTCAGTGGGTTGCCGGCAGCTTAATTAAATTTTTTAATTAAACTATAAAACACACAGTGGGGACAAAATTGATTATTAAATGTAATTCCTGAAATATTTATTTTTCTTACCAGAATTTCCAATTCTGTCGGATATATTATTGACATTATCACTTTCCATGTCCAAATTCTTGGTCGTTAAATTGGCATCAGAAACAAAAATACTTGCAGTAAGATTTCGGGAGAGAGAAGCACCAGTACGAGCAAGATCATGATCAGTCTTGTTTTGTGTAGTTTCATTTTGGTTCTGCGTGAGCGCACTTTCGAAGATCGACAGTAAAGCGACCACGCTAAACACGCTCCACATTATTCTTCGAGCGTTTTCGACATTATAGCGTGAAAATTTCGTTTCAAAGTAATTTTATAAACTCCGTGTCACAATATATCAGAATAAAACAATAAAATAGTGTAGAAATATTACGTGACAATAACTCCATAATAACATATAATATGGCTTTTCTCTATTGTATTTATTTATCGTCCGTGGACAAACTGGGCATTTTTGAGAAATATCATGCTCTAAAAATTAAGTGCATCTATTATATGTTGTTGGGATGCCGCACTTTCATATAATCTATTCGTGTTTTACCATGGCATGAGTTAGCTATATGTATACTGATACACATTTAAATTTTTATTTTCGTTTTCTCTTTTGGCGTGATCGTAAGTAACATCACCATTATATAATGAGTTTGCATTGCTTTCCGATCTGTGGACTGTGGAAGTCTATCGTGGACGTTTCTGTCTGCTACAAATGTGGAGACTTTTGGATCTTGAAACTATCAATGATAAATTATTAGACAAAGTAGGTATATGTCTTAGCAGAAGAGTTTTATACTAAAACCAACCTTCTTTAATTCACGGCTTCCTGACCATTTTTTGTCATTTGCCTTAAGTAAGAAAAGAATTCATTATGTATCCTTTTCTTACTTAAGGCAAATGACAAAATGCATTGTTAACCGGTGCACTGGGAGGAATTAAAAATCATATTTTTACGTCAACGGTTTAAAACCAAGAATCGTAAACTAATAGGATTGCTCAAATTGGCTAAGGATCAGTTTTTTATGTGATTGTTATCTTTAGCAAGAAGATAATTTCCATGGAAACAATTGTGGCAACAATGATTACCACGGAAATTATCCTCTTGGTAATACTAACAGGCATGAAAAAAACTGGCCCTAAATCTGCCCGACAATGCAATGCGAAAACTCTTCTGGCTGTGACGTAAGCTGCAGTCCTTCATTAGCGCGTTTACTATGTAAACTGTAAATGCACGGAAAAAAATGGGAAACTTGCCGTGTTTTCATGGATTATGAATATCTAAAGTATCACTATTTGGCTTTGTGAGATACGCACTTGTTATTTACATTAAATTTACATATTAAATAGTACTTATTAAATTATTGAATAATAATTGAGTAGATAAGGTATGGTAAAAAAACATACTATAGCAACAGTATTTCGCTTATATTTTGATATTTAGAAATGCAAAAAGTAAATCATTATTACACAAAATCATACATAGGTACTACCTAGTATTTTTGACAAACAAAGAAACATATTATAATATATTTGGTCGATGGTGACTTAGTAAAAACCGTGTGCTTTATGGCTTTGCCCCAAGAATCGATTCTTGGCATTGACCTACCTATATTCTATATTTTTTAATTAATTATTACAATCAACAAATACTTACATTAGACTTAATTTTATTCAAAAAAAGGTAATTAAGAAAAAATATAATATATTAGACATATATAACTATATATGTAGGTGGTACACAAGAATTGTAATAGAGTTTACGATTCTTGGGTTATTGCACTAAAAAACGTAAAAGAAATGTATGCATATTTTAATATTATGTGTAGATTTTTTTCCCTAGGCCTGTCCGACGTATGTCGCCATATAGCACTGCAGCCTGTACAGGCCTATTGTGCTGAGCCTATGTCGTTTTAAGATAATCACTCCAGTATTTTTGTGTCCTGTACGAGGCCGTACAGGTCTTTTACTGGGTGTTTGATTAATATCTCTGGGTCTATATTTGGTTGCCCAAAGATGCTGAGTCTCCTGCTGTCCAGTGCCTCGCAGTTAATGAGGATGTGTCTGGCTGATTTCGGTTCCTTATTGCATAGTCTGCAGTTAAGGTCTCCGTTATACAGACCCATCCTGTTCAGTTGTACCTTTAGGGGTGCATGACCGGTGAAAAGACCAGTTATGATTCGTAACCGATCTCTGCTCATACGTAGCAGTTTTAAGGTTCTTTTTTGACATGGTAGGCCAATAAATTCCTTTCCATGGTTTTGCCTGGGGCTTTCCGCCCAGTGACGTCGATGTTCTTCTCGAACCCAGTCTTTGATGTGGCTCCGGATCATACTTTTTGGTATTCCCAGGGCCGGTTCTGTGCCGATTAGTTTTGTTTCTGATCCTCTCCTTGCGAGTTCATCAGCTTTCTCATTGCCTTCGATCCCTCTGTCCTGGCACCCAGATTAGTCTTACCATATCCCGGTCTGCCAGGATTTGTAGTTCTTCAAGGCATTCCCACACCAGTCTTGATGACACTTCTTGGCTCAGTAGAGCTCTTAGTGCCGCTTGACTGTCCGACAATGTTAGGATTATTTGTGGCCCTCCTATTATTCTCTACGGCGCACTGAAGTATGGCGTATCCCTCTGCTTTATAAAACAGAAGCATACATACCCAGTGCATAGTATTTACTCTGACCTTGACTGGCATAATAGACTCTTGATCCAGTACCAGTTGCAGTTTTTGACCCGTCTGTGAACCAGGTTTGGTCCTGCCTTCTGATAGCTGCTAGTCCATTTTCCCATTCGGTTCTACTTGGAACGTTCACCTCGAAAGATCTATTGAGACAGTATCGCTTTTGCATGTGGTTCGTCTTCATGTTTAAGACATCTCCCCCACAAGATCAGCGATTGCCATGTGTCCCGTCCTTCTAGTAACGGTGATTGTTTGCTGCAGTCTATGTGCCCCCAACCTGGCCTCCCCCCTTATCACAAAGTGTAGAGGCGGGAGGTCCAGGAGGGTCTTCATGGCCGCAGTTGGGGTGGTCCGCATTGCCCCCATCATTCCTAGACAGGTAAGTCTTTGTACCTTGCCCAGTTGTGAAATCGTACCTCTCTGTTGTGTCTTGGGCAACCACACCAGAGAGGCGTATGCTAGGATAGGTTTTACCACTATTTTGTATGTCCAATACATCATGTCTGGTCTTAATCCCCATTGTTTCCCGTGTAAGCGTCTGGTAATCATGAGTGATGCCACCGCTTTTTTGGTAATATTTTATAGGTGTCGGTTCCAGGTAAATCTCGAGTCCAATGTTACCCCTAGATACTTTACCTCGTTCGAGATCTGTATGTTTTGTCCTCTCAGGCTAAGTGGTCCTACATCCCTCACCTTGTGTCTTCGAGTAAAAGCTACGATGTTAGATTTCTTGGGACTGATATTTAAACCCTCCTGATCTACCCATCTTGTAGTCCGGTTCAGAGCATTTTGCATCTGCTCTCTAACCGTTGCGTTAAATTTGCCTCGGGTGATGATGACTATGTCATCAGCAGTACACAGTGTCCCCCATCTGTGAGCGCCCTGAGTAGGCCATCCGCCACCAGGTTCCACAGGAGCGGAGACATCACCCCGCCCTGCGGACACCCTTGATGCACCCGAGCCACCAGCGCGCTCCCAGCGATGGTTGCTTGGTACCTTCCCCTCACCATGGAGTTAATCCACCGACAGCAAGTGCCCTCAACTCCTCTGTGCCCGAGGGATCTGATTTATTGAGTCGAAGGAAGTGTTGTCAAACGCCCCCTCCATATCCAGGAAGGCGGCCAGCATCACCTCCCTGTTTACAGTGTATCCTCCACCCTCTTGACCAGCTGGTGGAGTGCTGTTTCTGTTGACTTACCTGTCTGGTAGGCATACTGGTCGGGGTGCAGTGGGCTGTTTGCCAATACACCGTCCCTAATATGTCTATCCACAAGTTTTTCAAGTGTCTTATGTTCAAATGACATAAGACTTATGGGTCTTAGGGACTTTGCCGTATCCTGTCCTGTTTTCCCAGGTTTCGGTATAAACGTTACCCTAATGTGTATCCAGGCTTTTGGTATATATCCAAAAGCTAAGCTGCTTCTTAGAATGCTGCAGAGTATCCTGTACATTAGTTCAGTTCCTTTCTGTAATATTATAGGGTAAATCCCGTCCATTCCCGGGGATTTGTATGGTTCGAATGTGTTTATTGCCCACTCTATTTCTGATAGTTAATCACTTCCTTCGAGGTCTGCCAGTTTTCCCTGGACGCCCTTCGAGGTTCTGGCTCAGTCCACCTCCCTTGAGCATGATCTACTATCTGCGAGCCGGGAAAGTGAACCCTTACGAGTTCCTTGGCCGTTTCCTCTCCCGTATTGGTATATTCGCCAAGATCATTCTTTAGCGAATTTATTGGTGTTTGGGGGCCTCTTGAGAGGATTCATTGGAGTCTAGCACATTCTTGCGTACTCTCTATCTCCTCCACGACCTTCTCTTGGCTCCCCTCAGCTCTTTGTTAAACCTGGTCAGTGTAGTTCTATATACCTCCCACTATTTCTTTTGGCTTTGTTAAAATCTTTTCTGACCTGCCCTCTTAGCTTCGCAAGTTCCTCACTCCACCAGGGCACATTCCTGGTGGATTTCCTTGTTGTAAGAGGGCAGTTGTTTTGGAAGGCATGATGATTGCGCCATTGAATTGTTCCACAACCATCTCAAAGTCTTCCGTGTTCCTTATCGTCTTCCTGATTGGCGGAAGTCTGTGCTCTACGTCTGCCACATAAGATTCCCAGACCGTCTTCCGCGGATTTCGATAAGTACTAGCGGTTTTTTCCGCTCTTATAATGAATCTGATGTATCTGTGATACGAACAACTTACCTCATCAGATACATGCCAGTTTGAGGCTAGTGTTACATCTATGACCTCCTTCCTAACAATGCTAATAAAGGTAGGTTTGCTCCCTACACTAATTATGTCTAAGTTATTTGCCATAATATATTGTAGTAATGACTCACCTCTATTGTTGGTGTTGGTACTTCCCCAGATTGTGTGGTGTGCGTTCGCATCGCAGCCGATGATCAGCTGAGTCCCATTTCGCCTATAGTGTCTCACAAGCTCTTCCACACTCCTGGTTGGTGTTGACTCAGGATCATCGTAGGGCAGGTAAGCCGATCCGATTATAATATCCCTCGGTCCGGTACCCTCTTGTGTAGATAGATAAACATTTATTAATTCCAATACGAAAAATTACGTACAGTACCCCCCCCCCCCCTTAAAGGGTGTGGAACCATGTCAAATACAATAACAATTACTTGCTATATTCAGCTCCTACCTAATGTATTTCTTTCTTCATAATTGAAAAATTCACTTAGTTTGTAAAAAACTTTAACTAAGACACTTTCTTATCACATTGAAAAGCAACTTCAACAATGTGTGCCCTCCAAGCTGTGTATATAAGCAAGCAGTAAGAACACAAAGTTTAAGTAATATTTATCTATACTTTAAGTCTTTGTTTAAGCTCAAAAACACGGTTGATGGTCACTCAATCACACCAACTTTAAAAGTCTCTGCTAAAGCTTAAAAACACTATTTTTTCAAAGTTTTTTACAAAAATACAATGGACACAAATGTATCCACCCTACACATGAGTTAAAATTATTATAATTGTTCAAATAACACTGAACACAACGATTTTATAGGTTTTAAAATGCACCGTCAGAATAGAAACAATCCTGTCGAGGACTGCAACTGACGTCACAAGCAAACTAGTGCGATCGATATTTTGGCGAACGTATGTCTTATAAGATTGAACGAACTTTGATAACTCCCTTTAAGCTGCATTTACATTCAATTTGAAGTCCAAGTCAAAGTGCAATTCGCAAATATGTCATTTACATTGCAACGCATATGAAATGTTTTATTTTCTGTGTTGTAAATTGCAAGATAATTACAAATCATTTTTAAGAACAATTCCTCGTTGAATCGTTTTCTTAAATTACAGTACCTCCAAAAAAATCATTTTCATCAAAATGGGACCATTCAAAGTCCATTTTACATGTGTGCGAATTGTTTGATACAAATGTTAATTTATTCTAACACAAATTTGAAATTTACCTAACCCATAGATAAATTAGACCTAACCTGAACAAAGCAACATTAAGATTATTAAGATAAACAAAAATAATCTAACCTACAAATTTATTTTGATAATCTCCGAGCTCCCTCACTGATCTGATTTTTCCCTCCGGTTCTGTCGTTCTGTACTTTCAGCATGTATCGGTCTCCGCCTTACTACTTGAGATCCGGGAGTACGGCGAGGGGTGGAGGCGATGGAAATATTCCCCCTCCGGAGGATGAGAACATACCACAGGGGACAGCGTCCAACCAGAACTCCATGCGTGTGCAGACCCCAGTTCCGGTGGAACTCCGGAACGACGCGTCCGTCGGGACGTCACTGGCTGGTCACGAGTTGGTCGGGCACCTACCAGCACTTCCTCTGTCCGGTCTGGAGGCGACCGAGGGGCGCGCGACGGCGACAATATGATTCTTATGAGCATTTAAAGATCCTTTACACAAATAGCGCACTATGTAAAAATCGACCTCTCGTATTGGTCGATCCATCTCGTATTACGATATGTCTGCGTGATGCAATCGATTTCTGTCGAGAGCTCTCGTGGTGTAGAGGTTTAGATCGTTGGGTCTCACCTGGAAAAATCGGGTTCGAACCCTGTTGCTTTTTTTATTATTTTTTAAAGATTATTTTTCTAAACAGCTTTTTTCTTGATTTTGGGTATGTCTTGGGTTAGATTGGGTTAGCACCTGGTTAGTTTCCTTTTTTTGAGCACCTGTAGCGAGCGAAGCGAGCGGAGGGCCATGCGGATCGACCAATGGGAAAGGCCGATTTTTATATAGTGCACTATTTGTGTAAAGGATCCTATAACGCTTCTTATGAAATGTTGACTATTATTTCATTTCATGCATGGACCTCCGCTGCGGAGGTGCAGTCAACTAAAACTAACCCAAGGCATGCCTAAAATGCGGACAAAAAGCTTTTTACAAACATAACCTTAAACACTTCCGTTTTGGAGTTGGTGGTGTTCGGGCGTGGGAAGGAAGCCTGGTTTTCTAACCTGACTTCGCACGGGAAGTGCACGTGATTCACGGCAGAAAGCGTTTGGGGCCCCATCGGTTCGAAAAGGGAAGTCGTGGCCGGTTAGGACAGTGTTTAGGGTGGGTCGCTTAATGTAGGGTCGATTCCTACGAAGATTCTTCTAAATTCCTGCACGTGATTACGTGATCCGAAGGAGCAATGTAACGCGTGCGCAACGTCTTATCTTTTGACTCAGAGCCAGTGTTGCCAACGACACGGAAACTTCCGTGTTTTCACGGATTTTTGAAACTAGAACACGGACACGGAATTTATTGGGTTCCGTGCAATGAAAACACGGATTTTTTACAGATGATTGGCGTTATTATATTTATGTGTCATAAGTCCATTTTAATATATTTCGTTTAATTTTAATCGATATTTCATATAGATATTATTCAATCCTAAAAATAGATATGCCAATCAACTGGTTTCTTTAGTTTCAAAGATGCATTGATAAATCGGAATTTCAAAATATCGACGACCACTGACAATTTTGGGCTTTGGATCAAACGCTCAATGCGAAAGTAATTTCACCATGCGCGCCGGTAGGAGGGGGCAGTTGCCTGAAGTATTAAAATAATGCATAGTATAAAAATACATTTCAAATTCATTAATAAAATTTAGAAAAACTATCTACACGTTATTTTTGTTGACGTTGACCTCTTCACTCTTTCCTGAAATTTGTTCTGACGGCGCCCATAATTTTAACTAATCAAAACAAAAAAACAGTTTAATCATTAATGGAAGTCTGCTGGCTTCATAGGTGGTAAAAAATATATTATGCTCTATTTAAGCCAGTCAAATCAATGTTAAAAAATTGTGAAGACGGATTCGGCATTGTCTTTGAGTTATGTTAAGTTGATTATTTGTAAAAAGAAGAATTATTTTATGCTTGTTTCGAATAAATGGATTAAATGACAAGACTTTATCTGCTTCTCATGTTCAGCGTCGTAAGCTGGTAAGCAACTATTGAATTATTTTATCTTAATTACCATCATGAAAAATCCGGAGTGGTGCATGTATGATGTCATATTCTATTTATTTTCTAGTTGAACATTTCAATTCAGTGCCATCTTTCTTCCAATAGCTTAACTCTTCGATATACAATTGATTTTACGTTTACTGTATCCTTTTTTAAGTTACATTTCAGGGACACGGAAAAACACGGAAATTTTGAGGACTCTGTTACGGATTTTTTCTGATTTATGGTTGGCAACACTGCTCAGAGCTTTAGTTGAGTTTAGAGATCTTTAAAATACACAAATCACACAAAAATTGAAAGACAAATTTAAATATCATATATTCTTGTTACATATATCATATATTGGTAAATATAAAAATATAAACATGATTTTAACCTCAAAAATTGTAATGTGTTTTGTCAAGTGTCAAATAACACTTCCGTTTTGGAGATTCGCGTCTATACACAGGAATATTACTTTGGCTCCCTGGCTTCCGCATGCGCAGACTACGAGTGACGAACCAATCAACGCCACCTACACTACAAATACCTCAATTATCAATGTCTTACCAGCAGTTTCAGTTAGTTGGGTTAGTAAGATTATGTTTTTGCTTTTTTTTTATTTGGGTTAGTTTCAGTTAGTTTTGCTTGGTTGCGCCCCGGAGCGAGCGAAGCGTGCGGAGGGCCATGCGAGAAGTCCTAGACACTTATAAATGAACGCATCCATACTCTGCGCATGCGGAAGCCAGGGAGCCAAAGTAATATTCCTGTGTGTAGACACGAGTGTTTTGGAGTCGGTGATGTTTAGACGTGGGAAGGAAGCCTGGTTTTCTAACCTGACTTCGCACGGGAAGTGCACGTGATTCACGGCAGAAAGCGTTGGGGGCCCCATCGGTCCGAAAGGGGAAGTCGTGGCCTGTTAGGACAGTGTTTAGGGTGGGTCGCTTAATGTAGGGTCGATTCTTACGAAGATTCTTCCAAATTCCTGCACGTGATTACGTGATCTGAAGGAGATCGGGGCGTAGGTCCTGCGGAGATGGGAAGTCTCTCTGACAGCAACTGGTTATATCTGCATTGTGTGAAGCCCCTTTGCATAAAACAATAGCCGTGCAGTGCATTAGCTTTTTGTGTAAAGATCGGGATTTTCCAGGCGCACAGGCCCGTCTTATTGGAGGTTTTCACCGTTTAATGCCCTTCAAACCGGAATAACGTGTAACGGATGTAGAAGGGTAGCTCTACCTCTCCCTAAGCGCCGGACGAAGGGCGGTGCTGGCGTATTGCCTAGTAGCAGAGCCATTGGTTTCCCGAAAGGGGGACCGAACAAGCAAGTCCAAGTGTCAAATAAATCCATGTTAAGGTTAAGCCCAGTTCACAAAGGATCCCCCTTTACTTTGGATCCTTTGAGGTCTAGATACCAGTGTGGGTTCCCATAGTGAAAAAAAGCGGAAGAACGGAAGAGCCTAGTTTACGCTTTTTTGGCGGAACTTACCCACTATATATGCATCGATGGCTTGACCTTGACCATTGACCAGCGGTGCCAGATTTGGTACAATTGTACGGATTTGGTAAAATTTAATACAATCTATACATCTGTACATTTTTGAAAATTCTGATACATTTTACTTATTGCGATATCTGCTAAATAAATCACGGTCGAGATCAAGAAAAAAATACTAAAACTTAAACAGCATCACACCACCCGGCATTTTAAAAATAGTCGTAGAAAAAGTATAGTACACTACTTGAATGGTAATTTGCTTATTACGAACGAGGAAGATTACAGTCTTCGCTCGTTGCGCCCGCTCGTGCAGTAAACTTTCTAATTTGTAAATAAACTAGAATTGAAGAAATTTCCATAAATAGTTTTCAAAATGGGGTTTTGTTACAATCGAATTGAACCAAAATCTATCAAGATTCTAAATAAAAGTAAAATACATCGTCTGTGACGAATCAGATGTCAGATCGACTAGACATAGTATCAGGACCAGAAGTTCCTGAAATCCTTGGGTCTAATATTGAGGGTATGATGTCTTCAAGTGAATAAATTGATATTTTCGGCGAACCTGTTCTTGATAGTGATATATTTTCATGTTAAAAACACGTTTATAGTATTAATATACTATAAAAGCAATCCTAGCTTTCCTTGATTTATGTCTCCAACTCCCAAGAAGAATAAAACATAAAAAAATTTAATGAGGACAAAAATCTGAATTTTAAAATCCTTGACAAAATGGTGAACGAAAATTATATTATAAAGGATTGTGTTTAAAATTTGTCACAGGAAAATTCTGAGGTAGTTAAGGTACCGTATGATGGGAAGATTCAAGAAATAATGAATAATAACCTGTTTTGCTTCTTCTTCTCGAACTACTGGAGCAAACTGATCGAAAAATGAAGTGAGTCCCACGAAGTTACGATTTTTGAGAAGCTATAAGTTTTGGAGTGTCCTAACTTGCAAAAAAATAAATCGTTGACATTTGCTCTAAAAGACTAATTTGTCTTTATTAGACTGATGCTGACATTTTTTTTCAGACATACCGTGACCTGAAGGCTGAAGGATATCCCCGATGTACACTCGTAGATACCTATATTCCTCAAGTTTCGAAATAATATTATTTCGTGCTTCTAGAGTCATAGTGATATAATTTTATGTTAAATTCACGTTTATATTTTTAATACATTATAAAAACAGTCCTAGCCTTTTTTCATTTATATCTCCAACTCCTAATAAGAATAAAAAGTAAAAAATTAAAAGTGGACAAAAATCTTAATTTTAACATTCTTGACAAAATGGCGAAGGAAAATTATATTATAAAAGATTGTGTTCAAAATTTGCCAGGTGGAAATTCTGAGGTAGTTAGGATACCGTATGATGGAAGGGTTCAAGAAATAATGAATAATAACCTGCTTTGCTTCTTCTTCTCGAACTACTGGAGCAAACTGATCGAAAAATGAAGTGAGCCCCACAAAATTACGATTTTTGAGAAGCTATAAGTTTTGGAGTGTCCTAACTTGTAAAAAAATAAATCGTTGACATTTGCTCTAAATGACTAATTTGTCTTTA
>MU186450.1:0-62804 GCA_016904865.1 Pissodes strobi | reverse complement strand
AAAAAAATAAATCGTTGACATTTGCTCTAAAAGACTAATTTGTCTTTATTAGACTGATGCTGACATTTTTTCCAGATATACCGTGGCCTGAAGGATATCCCTGATGTACACTCGTAGATATCTATATTCCTCAAGTTTCGAAAAAATATTATTTCGTGCTTCTAGAATCATAGTGATATAATTTTATGTTAAATTCACGTTTATATTTTTAATACATTATAAAAACAGTCCTAGCTTTCTTTCATTTATATCTCCAACTCCTAATAACGATAAAAAGTAAAAAATTAAATGTGGACAAAAATCTTAATTTTAAAATTCTTGACAAAATGGCGAAGGAAAATTATATTATAGCGGATTGTGTTTAAAATTCGCCGGTGGGAAATTCTGAGGTAGTTACGATACCGTATGATGAGAGGATTCAAGAAATAATGAATGATAACCTGCTTTGCTTCTTCTTCTCGAACTACTGGAGCAAACTGATCGAAAAATGAAGTGAGCCCTACGAAATTACGACTTTTGAGAAGCGATAACTTTGAGAGTGTCCTAACTTGCAAAAAAATAAATCGTTGACATTTGCTCTAAAAGACTAATTTGTCTTTATTAGACTGATGCTGACATTTTTTTTCAGACATATCGTGGCCTGAAGGATATCCCCGATGTACACTCGTAGATACCTATTTTCCTCAAGTTTCGAAATAATATTATTTCGTGCTTCTAGAGTCATAGTGATATATTTTTATGTTAAAATCACGTTTATATTTTTAATACATTATAAAAACAGTCCTAGCTTTCTCTCTCATTTATATCTCCAACTGCTAATAAGGATAAAAAGTAAATAATTAAATGTGGACAAAAATCTTAATTTTAAAATTCTTGACAAAATGGCGAAGGAAAATAATATTATATCGGATTGTGTTTAAAATTCGCCGGGGGGAAATTCTGAGGTAGTTAAGATACCGTATGATGGGAGGATTCAAGAAATAATGAATAATAACCTGTTTTGCGTCTTCTTCTCGAACTACTGGAGCAAACTGATCGAAAAATGAAGTGAGTCCCACGAAATTACGATTTCTGAGAAGCTATAAGTTTTGGAGTGTCCTAACTTGCAAAAAAATATATCGTTGACATTTGCTCTAAAAGACTAATTTGTCTTTATTAGACTGATGCTGACATTTTTTTTCAGACACCGTGACCTGAAGGATATCCCCGATATACACTCCTAGAAAATACCTATACTCCTCAAGTTTCGAAATAATATTATTTCGTGCTTCTAGAATCATAGTGATATATTTTTATGTTAAAATCACGTTTATATTTTTAATACATTATAAAAACAGTCCTAGCTTTCTTTCATTTATATCTCCAACTCCTAATAAGGATAAAAAGTAAAAAAATTAAAAGTGGACAAAAATCTTAATTTTAACATTCTTGACAAAATGGCGAAGGAAAATAATATTATAAAAGATTGTGTTCAAAATTTGCCAGGGGGAAATTCTGAGGTAGTTAAGATACCGTATGATGGGAGGATTCAAGAAATAATAAATAATAACCTGGTTTGCTTCTTCTTCTCGAACTACTGGAGCAAACTGATCGAAAAATGAACTGAGTCCCACGAAATTACGATTTTTGAGAAGCTATAAGTTTGGGAGTGTCCTATCTTGCAAAAAAAATAAATCGTTGACATTTGCTCTAAAAGACTAATTTGTCTTTATTAGACTGATGCTGACATTTTTTTCAGACATACCGTGACCTGAAGGATATTCCTGATGTCCTACACTCGTAGATACCTAGTCAGTATTGCTCAAAATTCGAAATGATATTATTTCGTGCTTCTAGATTCTTATATATTTTATATTTTTGTACGTTACCTATAATTTAGACCTGTTTTGAAAATATTTTTTTTTTCGTGTTACTCATAAATATAGGTAGGCAACTAGTAAATTGAACTTTAGATACGTACATACTTTCCGATATTTCTTTGATAAAAAATATATATTTTCGTACTATTCTACTTATAAATTATTTTTATTTCAATACTCGAGACACGAGACGACGAGATTATCGAGACTGACGTGACGAGACTCTCGGTCGCGAACCTTGAAGTGTCGGTCTCGGTCTCGAGTTATAATTCCTAGCCTCGTCTTGGTATCGGTCTTGAATTTCGAGACGAGACCAAGACCAAGACTAGTCTCGTCGAGACCGAAGCCACTATACCTACAAACCATATGGATCACCGACATTTGAAATTCCGATGAAATTCGCATGTATATATCAGAAAGTTATATTTACATTGAAGGTACATTTACACCAAGCGATGCCACAAAACCGTGTGTTCCTTGTCTAATAATGCCCTCGTTTTCTTGTTCGATGAAATTCGCTGTGAAATGGGTGGAGAACAAGTGACTGTGGTTTGCAAGCCAGGAGTAACAACAACATTAAAAACAATGGCATCCTTTGGAGCTACACAATTGAAAACACTGTATTCTTGGGGCTGAGAGCTATCGGCCAAAGAACCTTTTTTTTTCTGGAAAATTACTATTAAAATATTTTATGGGTTTTGCCAAAGCTACTTTCTATTTTCGTTATGTCATATAGTATGTCAAACACAGGTGAGGGTGAGGGCGAACCCTATCCCTTCTCGAAAAGCTTTCTTCGTTTAAAATCGATACGATCCAGGCAGAAGCATAAATCATAGTGCTAGTAGTTGCCGGGTATGACATACTTTCACAGATGGCGCTTCCGTTATTATTCCGCTGGTTGTATATGCCCGACTTGGTTGAAATGTGTTTCGCTTTGCAATTGCACGTTCTGGGTTGTGGCTTCCTGGTCAAGGAAAAAGTTGGAGTCTCCTATACGGTAATGACTGTAAATTTTAAAAAATCGCAAGAATCACGATACACATATAACGGTATGCTGATTTCTAGACTCGTTTTTGACCCACCCGCGCATCTACGTCATCTGGGAAAATTTGACGCTGTCATAGTTTATTTAATTAAGTGAATTTTTAGATTTGTTTTGTGTTTATATATGTTATAGGATTATTTAAAATAAAAACTTATAGTATAATTATGCCGAACTGTGCTGTGGCTATATGTAAAAACAATAATAGGACCACCAAACGGAGTGATATTAAATATTTTCGGTTTTCAAAACATGACTTAGCAAAGCAGTGGATTCGTGCTTGTCGAAGAGAAGATAGAATTAACATAAAAGATGGTTAGTATCTTTAATTATTAAAGCTTTATTTTATTATTTATTACTTTTATTACATATTTCCACGATTTACATGATTTTTTTATGGCAGTGGCACACACTCTAAAGGGAGATCCTATTCTTTAGTTAACACACGTACACGTATAATAAGGAACGCACCTATTATCCAAAATGTCTTTTAAAATCCCCCCAAACTGCGAATATTGTATTTCAAACATACACGCTTACATAGCAGAATCGAAAGCGTCGTTCCCAGGTGACGTCACACGTTTCTGTGTGGGAGGTTCTGCCTGCGCAAGAGCATACCGTTATATGTGTATCGTGGCAAGAATATAAAAAAAAACTTCTTATTATAATATAAATTCTGTACAAAAATGCTGAATCTGGTACAATTTCAGTTCAAATATGATACAATTTTTAATTTTTCGCTGGCAACGCTGCCATTGACTTATGTTGTATGACGTTTAACGGTTCATTGACCCAAAGTTATTTTTTTTTGGTTTATTTGGAAAAAGGAAAAAAGCAATAGACAACAAAAAAGACATAATGAGTGAAGTAAACAGTAAGCCTTTTATTAGTTATAGGGGAACTTATTTCAAGTACAAGGGGTTCACATACCTACAAAAAATTAGGAAAATCGTAGAAAGCTATTAAATTTATATACTATTTATCTTAAAATTAAGAGAACTGAATAAAGTACGCGAAGATTCTGGGTTAGAGACATATTTATACATAATCAAAGACAGGGTGCGAGCAATAATTTAATAAAAGAAATGTATGGGAATGATGAAGAAAAGTATTTAACTTTCTCCGAATGTCCAGAGAAACATTCAATGAAATATTATGACATTATTGACAATTGACATATGATAAAATCCGCAAAAAGTTGAGCCCAAGCATTGTCTTTATAAGAAACAAAGGCCCAAGTTAACTTTTTGCGTATTTCAAGGGTAAATAGAAATTTGGCAACATGGCTGATTATAAACCAATCAAATGTACGGATTTCCTGTCAGTGTTACGCACCGACCTTATAATGGAGGTCGGTGGTGTTACGCCACAGTTTATACCGTGACGATATAAACTGTGGTTACGCCAGTTCCGCTAAAAGTGTACCATGGGAACCCACACTGATGGTCTACGAGTCTGCATAGTTGGTCTTCAGTACGGCAACCCGGATTCAAACCCCGTCGGTTTTTTTTTATTTGTTTTAGGGTATATTTCTAAACTGTTTTTTTCTTGATTTTTGGTTTGTGTTGGGTTAGCACCTGGTTAGTTTTCTTTTCTCGAGCCAGCGTAGGGAGCGGAAGGCCATACAAAAAGTGAAATATGCGCTGAAACGAAAGTGATATTGTTAAAGTATCCGCCAGTGTAATATGTGGCAACACCGCCTAGATCGGTCAAATGTCAAAAGTTTAAAATCGAAATGGCGGCAATGATGTCCATTTCGGATTTAATAATACAAAAATTAAAGAAATAACCAATTTGGCGGCACGCTGAGCAATAAAACATAAATTTAGTCATAGTCAATGTTTATATATGGGTGAAATGCAGTTAAATTTTCCTGCAACCGAAGATGAGTGTGACTTATGTGCTTAAGCTTAAGATGAATGTGAGTGACAAGAAATAACTTATAAATAATAAACACAGGGGAAACATTAGTATAGATGAACATAAGCCAACACCAAGATAAGAAAAAAACATGGGTACTATAGGCATAGGTACTTTCATCTAGAAAAGCAGGGAATACCAAATAACGATGGGGATCTCCATAGTGGAAACACAAATATGGACATTGCTCATAAAAAGGCATAAATGCTTTAGTAGAGGTAGATAAGCACAACATTCAAATACTTCTGGAAAAGTATACTCTTACAAAGCAATCACCTTTTCAACTAAAGTGGCATAAGTATTTTATTGTTGGCACTATTCATTACTAGAATAAAAACAATAAATAAAAGCCATAAGATTAAACGTTACTCAATATGACAAATATATAGAAATAGGACCTTAAAAAACTTGGTCACACTATTCTAACATAGAATGAGGAACTAGAATAGAATGCTTACGAGACACCTTGTCTGTACAGGGAAGGAATTGGAACAATTGATACATATAAATGCCAGGATTGAATGTCTCCAACAAATCCAGTTTGAAATCAATTTAAATTCAATGTTTCTGACGAATATATATCCATATGATAGAAAGACTATTGTTAATCGAGTTGTTAATTGAAGTTCATATTAAATAGTAATTTCAAAGAATTCAAGAATAGGTGTCTTAAATCTGATGAATATTCTAGCTTGCATATTAAGGGAGTCATATTAGACAAATTCTTCAATTTTAAGATTAATGTGGACATATTTTTAAAAGAGCTATTAGATAATTCATAAAAAATAAAGGAAATATTCTCAGCTTTCTTGTGGTCAATTGAGATTATGACTAGTATAATCTACACTAAAAACACTTTAAATGATTAGAGGAATTTATTTTTATATTCATACAAAATTTCGACAACAAAAATAAACCAAAAATCACAGAATATCAAATTTTTACAAAGTTCCCTGCTTTAACACAATTAATTTAAACAAATACATTAAAAAGTCAATAAAAAACAATGCATAAAAATATCAAGTGAGTGATATTGTTATAGATCCTTTTAAATTGCATATTAATAATTAACCAAGTCTATATACATAGGACGAAATAAGTAAAACATATATTTGAGTGAAGTATACAACAAGTGCATATTCCAAATATGTTTAGAAATTCGTAACACCCACTAGAAGATCAAAATTATTTAACCAATAATAACGAAAGCTATACAAAATCATACAAAAAAATCAGTCTATTCTGTTAAGGCAACTGTGTAACAACGTTCAAGTGATACAAATTTTCAAAAACACTATTTTCTCATGCACAAAGATATGTAAAAATGATGCTTCTGAAGAATTAATTGGAAGACTGTATTTTTATCATACAATACTAGAATCAGTTATTACTAGATAATGTTTTAGATATCGTTTTGACAAAAAAGAAAATGTGTTTTTGATAACTCATTAAAACTCGATAAGGGAGTTAACCAACCGTGCTTTTTATTGACTCAATTTTGTTCTTAGTTTCATCGATTATAAACTCCCATAGAGAAACATTATCAAAATAAAGGTAATGGGATGGTACTATGCTTTCAAAAAAAGTTGCTAGTTTAAACAAATAACTCCATAAAAAAATACTTTTTAAATACCAACCAGTCCTGAATGAATGTATAAAAGAAAAGCTAGTTGGAAACAATCCACGCAAGAGCAATAAAAATCCTGTTGCATTAACTCCCTAGGTATAAAAATTTCATAAGAAGCAATATAATATGTACACCTAAAAAAATGACTACAAATAACGTTCAACAATGCTTTAAATTCTTTGAACGCGTCAGCGAATGTATATATTTGTAATCTTATTAGCTATATTTATTTTACTATACAACTTATAGGATTTTTAATTTTATGTATACCAGATTGTTTATAGATTTACATTTCTCGTAGTATTTGATTTGAATTATTATAATTAACTAATATAATTCCTGAGAGCGACAAGTTTTTCGTTGCAATAATAATAAACTGCTGGACAATTCAAACGAATTTTTAGGCTAATTTTGTAGTCAAATATTTTGGTTGGCAGCAGCAGTCTACTCAGCTTAGACCCTTCCGACTGTATAATAGGAAATATATATAACCACTTTTTGTTATAGCAAAACAGGTTTGTAAAAAGTTAAGTACTTAGAAAACTTGTCCTCAGGTGATTGTGATGTTATAAAAAAATATAATTCCGAATAATATTCCAACTCCAACAGTCCCTAAATTATTAACAGTAATTAAATGCAAAATATTAAATTATTTCTGTCATATTTTAGTAGGCAATAATTTCCTATTTTTAAAATGCTGATCAAAAGAAACCAATTAGATTGAACGACCACCTTCGATCTTTTATGTTATTGCGTGCCAAGTTGTCGGAGTAATTATAAGAAAGGGGGCACTGGCAACTTGCTTGGACGCCAGGCAACCGGTTAATTTAATCTATAAAGATGGTTGAATGTTAGTAACCTAAGCTATTGAAGGACAGTGGTCGTACAACTGCAGACAAGGATTGAATAAAACTAAGGGGGACATATTAAATAACAGCTTCACTGCAAATCATTAAAGGGGTCCAAAGTGTAAAACATGTCATTTAATAATAGCAAAAACGCCTATTAAAGAAGATTCAAGTGACTGTCGGAGGTAAGAAAACAAAAAGCTAATCACAACTTAAAAGGAAACCTTAAAGCGTTACATAAATTCAGGTATATTGAGCTATATTTCATTGAATATCACTAGTTACAAAGTTAATTAAAAATTTCCACTGACGCAATTGTATTAATCTCGAATCAAATTTTACAATTACAGATGCATCGATCCATCTTGGCGTTATTGATTTAGTTGATTCAAACTTAATTGTCTTATTAAACAGTATCACCAAATTTAATAGGAATGTAGTCGATAAAATAAATCAAATATTTTAACATCGATGCTGCATGTATACGAATATATAACACTTATCATCTTCAAATGCGTTCAGAACCCTTATTAGTGAATAATATACTAAAAGTTGATATTCAGCCAGAGGTTCTGCTGATAGTCTTGGTTCGGTGTCCGATTATTATACCATGTCATCTGATAAAAAGGGACTAGGTTCGATGATGTCTAAAACTTGACATGTTTTTCTTCCAGTCTCGTCATAGGCAGCCAATAGAAAAAATCCTGTAAATATATGAGGAATATTAATATTAAATGGAAGCGAATAAATTAATAGGTAAAACTATCATGCATTATATATCGGACTAAAAACATTCTGTTTTGGTGGGTGTTTCTGAGTCTGAGTTCGCTTCTCTCATGACAATTATATAAGAAAGTTTGCGTGTATCAATTTAAAATTTATATCGCAAAATTTACCGAAACACATTAAAGCTTGTTAGAAATGTATACCAATCCAGTAGAATAAACTAAACCACTAATAAATCCAGGAAGTCTTGGAGAATTGTGAATGACTTACATGGTAGACCTTGGAACGCTCTTGTCTCTGACACATTGACGGCTGAGTAGCTCAACAGTTTTTATCAGGGTGTCAAAGTCAAAATAAGCTTTATTGTTTTAACACAAATTGTCTTAAACGAAGGCAAAAAATTGAAGCATGCACTCGGGCATGCATTCATTACAATAAAAAAAACCGATATAGCCAAGAGAAAAGATACAATAGAATAACAAAATACATTAAAGCCTTCAAATAAAATTAAGTGAAGAGTAGTGGCTGTGTGCATGTATGAATCATACTAAATGAAACACTTTGTATTTCATGCAAAATTTTAATCCCAAACGGGCTTTCTATAGAAGCGTAACAGAGCGCTTTCGGCCTAAGCCATCATCAGTGCTACTTGTCATTGGACCTGAAGAACATATCAACGAAGAGAAAACAAACAACACCCACAACCAACGGTCACATCACAATCAACAAGTTAAAAGTCACATTTTAAAAGGTTTACATAATCTTACATTAAAGGCCAAACCGTTGCTTAAACCACGCTTTTGGTGGAACCACAAAATGTCTTTTTGTAAGTAGGAACTTTGGCCTTCCCATAACAGTAACATCCCCCACCACCCCCTTAAAGCACAAAGCTTTGGCTTTTTTGAAGTTTAGAGAGAAACGATTTAAATCAAACGATTGTTTGACTCTCTCAAGATCTGTTGACATTGATGCAAGCAGTGAATCTCTATCTGAACCATGCCAGAGGATTGTTGCATCATCGGTAAACAGAATGAACTTTCCCCTATATCAAGATATGCCAAATCATTGATATAGAGGAGGAACAGTATGCGGCCCAGGACAGAACCCTGAGGCACCCTCCATGACAAGCACCCGCACCCGGATTGGTTGGCGCTCACAAAATCACGCCGGCGACGGTCCCTTAGATAAGAGGAGAACCATGATAGTGTCACACCTCTGATACCATAGTGCTGAAGTTGCCGAAGCAGAATCTCAGGACTAACACAGTCAAAAGCTTTAGTTAAGTCACCGAAAACTGCAGCGGAAGCTCCACCCCCATTTATTTGGCAATAAAGCTCATGGAGGATTGTAGATAGCATCATTCGTGCTTAAGTTCTCCTGGAACCCAAACTGAGTGCTGTTAAGAATGTTATTCAACTTTAAGTAGGACATTAAACGATACTTAACCAACTTCTCGATCAATTTCGAGAGGATGGACAGCAAGGAAATTGGTCTAAAATTTGAGGGATCATGAAGATCTCCATCCTTATGGACTGGGATAACCTTTGCGGATTTCAGACATGGTGGGAATGTACCCCTGATCCATTCCATGAGGAGTTTATTGCCTCCGCCAGTACCTCCAAACCCTCGTCTGGCAAATTCATATTGACTGACTGAGATGATGATCTCCTGAGGAATTTTATATCTGATTGAGCCTAGTGTTTTTTTCAATTCATCTAAGTGGGTGGAGGAAAAGAAAAATTAGTTTACAACTGTAATTGGGTCAGTTGATGGATTGAGGTCCTGTTGGAAGTTCTGGGCAATGTTACAAAAAAAAAGCATTAAGCTCATCCGGGGTGATTCCAGGGTCCGCTGCAGCCTGATAGTTGTTTTTAGCACGGATTATTGACTTTCTGTTTATTTGAAGAATTTTCCATGCAGTTCCAGTAAAGGAGTAAACCCAGATCCAGTGCAACTGGAGCGTATTACTCGTTTTTTTTATTCTCACAATAGAAAAGGCAGCATTAAAGAGTTTTTCTAATGGCCCATGAAACATCGATATGGGATCGGATGAACCAAGTATATGGGACATATCGAAATTCCTTCTACTGAAGACCCTACCAAACCTTGGTTTAGATATTTTACGCCTTTCAGCAACTAATACATTACACAAGATGGCCTCATGATCAGAAAGGGCTAAATTCTCCACTGTACAATCTATCTTCTCACAGGAAAAGTTAGAGCATATATAGTCAATAGTACTGCATGAAAATTGCGTAAGACGAGTAGGTGATTCACATGCATATGCATATCAAAAGAATCAAGCAAATTACACAAATGTAAAGTAGAGACAGAACTGTCGTCTGCATAATTAATGCTAACCTCCCCCGTTAGCAGAATATTCGCTGAGCGAGGTATTTCCGCTAAAAGATCCTCCATGCCAAGAAGGACATCTTTGTTATTTGATGTAGGGGACCGATAAATACATATTATTATATATAAGTTTTTGGGCTTTGAAAAATATTAAATTCTAATTATTTTTCTTTAAATAGATAATTAAACTTATCAATGGGTTGAAAACAGTTCTGTTCTAGGAATGATTCATCAACCATAATCATATAACCTCCATGAGAAAATTCAGTTCTACCAAACTTTGCCAATATTACATAGTTCGGAATATGGATTAGTTCATCAGACTGGAGCCAATGTTCCGTAAGTAAGATAATGTTAGGTTTGTCAAGTTCATATAAATATAATGAAAAATCGGATAGATTCAATATTTGGTAGTAACATAGAGAATTTTCCACAATTACGGACTATTAGTGAATTGTTCTTAGATGTTCTCACTGAAGATTGGCTACTGGATGCCCTATCCATGGTCTTTGAACATAATACGTGAGCTTTACTATTTGCTGCTAATGTACAGGGTCATTTTTTATATTTTCCCACCCCCCTTAATTTTTTTGTGCCACTGTGTAGAAGAAAGATGTAAATATAAAAGATGCAGTGCTGAAGTAGTTCTCAGAAAACATAATTTTGTCTATACAGGGTGTTGCAAAAAGTGCGAAAAACAAAAAAATATATATATTTTTTAAATATATTTCTCTTCAGGACGAAAGATCTTTATTCTCTGATTACCAAAATATATAATTTGTCTACATTTGCTTATGACATTTTCGAGCAGCTATTTGCCTTTAAAAGTTGACAAAACATGAATTCAAGCCAATCGAAGTAGCCTTGCTCGCCATTAAGAAAAATATGAAATGTGTCAAAATAGCCGTGAATGACAGTGACAAAAACAGCTATTATGTCAAATTATTGGCTCAAATTTTTATCAAAGTTCCCTAACTGCCGAAGGATATTTACAATTTTTAAATCAAGAAACAGAGGTTCTCTTGTTATGCTTCCAATTTACCAATATGCTCAAATAATAGGCGGGGAACCATCCACTGGCCACCGAACAGTCCAGATCTAACGTCTTTAGATGTGTTTTTGTGGGGATATTTAAAAACAGTTTATTCTCAGAGAAGTGCCATTATTGAAGAGCTCAGGGTGAGAATTTTATACTATATAATCGACCTAAACCAGAACCATCCAATTTTTATTACCCATGCAACAAATACATTAGAAAGCGACTTCCGAGATCGTATCAATAGTGGGCATATTCAACAATAATTGAAATACTGAAGTGTTTTATTATCAAACACGTTAAGATAGGAATTTGTATATAATAATAAAAATTGATTAAAACAATGATTTATTTTATTTAAATCAACCTTTAAAGTTAAATAGCTCAGAAATGGCTTAAGCAAATGTAGACAAATTATATATTTTTGTAATTGGAGAACAAAGATCTTTCATCCTGAGGAGAAATATACAGGGTGTTCCATTTAAAAAAATATATTTTTTATTTTTCACACTTTTTGCAACATCCTGTATAGACAAAAAAAAATTTCTGAGAACTACTTTTCAAACTCTACAACTTTCATATTTACATATTTTTTCTACACAGTGGCACAAAAAAGTTACAGGGGCTGGGAAAATATAAAAAATGACCCTGTACGCTGATTCGTTGTTGAGCATTTTGAAAATTTGAATTATTCAATTTATAATAATTGAGATACCGTGACATGCATTCCTTGTCAATAGGGTTCAGGTTAGCAGAGGCAGAAGTGCAATCTCACTCGAAATCCCAACACATTCAGCTATTTCTTTATGCAGCGCTGCGATGAACTGATTGAGTATTGATCGGTTTTGAACCAGTGAGGGGCCAATTAAGATGATAGTTAGATAAATAAGAATCAAACCAAGACAGTGCAACACCCCTAAAGCCATAGTGATTGAGCTTCTGCAGCAGAATCCGATGACTAACACGATCAAAAGCTTTTGATAGATCACAGAAAGCTGCTGCATTTGCCCCTCCAGTATTAATACCAGAATAAAGGCCTTCCAAAAACTGAAAGATGGCATTATTTGTATTATGATGCTCCCGGAAGCCATATTGAATAAGGGTTAACAGGTTATGTAAATTTAAAAATGAAATTACTCTAGTCTTTACCAGTTTCTCTACAATCTTCGATAAGTTAGAGAGTAGTGATATAGGTCTAAAATTTGATGAGTCTTCCAGATCATCTCCCTTATGAAGAGGAACAACCTTTACTAATTTTAGAGAAGAAGAAAAGACACCAGATTCTCATGACTTATTTATTGATTGGACTAAAATATTCAAAACATGATCTGGAATATGAAGAAACAGTCTTATAGAAAGTTCATCCTCCCCAGAGCTTCTTTTATTCTTAATATCTAGTATCACTCTCTTCAACTCCTCCAAATCAGTCGGAGTGAAATAAAATGAATTATTGACACCAGTGTGATTGAAGAGAAAGCTAAGTGGGTCAACATCCTGAACTATAATCTTTGTTAGGTTTTCAGCCACCGAACAATAAAATGTATTTATTAGGTTTGGGTCTAACTCATTATCCCCAATAGTCGCAGAAAAATGGTTTGTTTTGCGTATGTCATTTACAATTGACCAACCCTCTTTTTGCCTATTTGCTGCATTTGCAAGACGATTAGCATAATCAGAATTTTTAGCCAGTTTTATAAGTCTTCTATAAATTGATCGGTAATTATTAAAGTAATTGTGGAAGTGACGATCATTTGTAAATTTTCTTATATAATGGAGACTTCTTAGGTTTCTAGAAGACACCTTCAAACCAGCAGAAAACTAAGGTTTTCTGTCTGATATATTAATAGTCCTTAGTGGAAAAATGATGTGGAAGATATTCATTAAACTGTTATGAAATTCACCAACAGGGTCATGTGATAGCAGAACATTATCCCAAGCATTATTATTGCATTGCTGGTAAAACCTATTATAGTTTGAAGCACTAAATATTCTACCCAGCTTATATTTGGATGTTTTTTTTTTAAAGGAAGCATTGTAACTTCACACAAAACAGCATTATGATCAGATAAGACTGCGTTAACAACTGAACGTTTAATTTGTTTGGGACATACTTTTGAACATACATAATGCATTAAGGAAGACGAAAACTGTGACATACGAGTTGGACATTTAACATGGATTCTTAGGTTAAAAGATTCAAACAAACCAATCAGTCTTATGGTTGCAAGTGAGTCTGAAGTATAATAATTTATGTTTAAATCCCCAGCCAATATCACAGTTGCAGAAATAATGCTTCTAATTTGTTAAAAAATGCTACAATTTCTGAATTAGGCGACCTATAAATACACAATACATAAAGGTTTAGTGTTTTTGAAAATACAATAGCAAACTCTAGAATCTTTTCCTCTAAAAGATGATTAAATGTTGTCATTGGTTGAAAACAATTAACAGTGAGACACTCAGAACCAAGAAATATCATGCAGCCTCCATGCGTAAAATTTGCTCTACAAAAGGAAGCAATAACTGGTACACAGATCATTTCGTCCTTCCTCAGCTAATGTTCGGTTATTAAAATTATGTTTGGAGATTCACAATGATTTAAAAAGAGAAAAAATTCATTACACTTATTTCTGATGGACTGAATGTTTAAAAGAAGGAGGGAAAGTTTATCATAACCAGAATTTGTTAAGTGCTCATCCTTGTTTGACATGGATGTAGAAAATTCGAACTTAAAGGCATTGCACGATTTAATTCAGTCATAAGATCTACAGTGTCTATACCATTCACTTCAGTGTCTATACTATTCACTTCCATGTTAGATGCCCCTTTGTCCCATTTGGAAACATCCACTATTTCAATCGAATTATCATTATTAAAATTTGAGCTTTGGTACTGAGACTCAAAGTTCGTAATATTCTCAACCAAAGCAATGAAAATTAATTTGTTTATGCGCTTTTGGGACATAATATTAGTGACCATGGTACATATCTCTTTTTTTGTTAGTGGAATGGAATTAAAACAGTTAACATCCAAGAATGAAAATTTTCCCTGTACATACAAGTTAAGCCTTTCAACATATGTTTTCAACTTAGTATTAAATCCACAAATGTTCATATTCTGCTAATTTAAATGGTACAGACAGAAAGAACAATAACATTCGTATGACCCAGGTATTTCACGTGGCTATTGATTTCTCTAAATAAAGGGTATCTTTTTTGGTTTGAATCATTAGAACCAGCAAAAACTAAGACATAGTCATGCAATGTATCTCTTAGTTAGTGCAATAACAGATTCAATTATTACATTAAGCAAAGTGGCTTGCGGTTTTATAATCGACTGAATACTGGCATTTTTTAAAGAAATATTCAATAAAAAACCTAAATTGTAGGCCTTTTGATCACCTAGAACAAGTACTCTCTTCCTAAAGTCAGCTACATTAAAACCATTAGATAAGTCAGACCCACTTCTATCAATCTTCCTGTAATGTTGGCTATTACAAAAGGAAGTGCTAATCAATTCACGATTAAACGTTTGAACATCGGTCTGAACAGACACATTTTGACAAGCAATGCCTGTATTTTGCACTCCAAGAAACTTATCACTCACTACTCTTCGCAAGCGGTTAATTTCTTCGCATCCTGAAAGATTATCAGCTTCAAGAACTTTAATAGTATCAATCATATTTCGATTAATGGAGTTTAGGATCATCCAGCTCCTTCTGAAGTAGGTTTATGCGTTCGAGATGGTCGGTAATACTGGCCAAGGCCAACTCCTCAAAGTCCTGTGTTCTGCGTCGCGTCGCTGCCTTGTGAAAGTGTGATTGACTGTTGGACACTTCTTCAGACAATCGGTCAACCTCCTCCTTAAGTGCTTCAATCACTTCATCCTTCTCCTCCATTTGATTGTTGAAATCTAATTGCATGACAGCTAAGTTTTTCTTAATAGCATACTCAGATTTTAATAGAATATCTAATTTATTTTCAGTCTCTTTAAGGTTTTGATCATTGGTCGAATCTTTTTCAGAACAGTAAACTTGATTTTCACTGATTTTCTTGTGACTTTTAAAATCTCTCTTTAAACAACTTGAGTAAAAAACTCCCATGCAAATAGTACAGCAGAAATATCCATGGGTTTTTGTTGGACAACACTTAAATCTAAATTTCTTTGAACCAACTTCAGACATATTTCTATTAATCGTTACCTTAAAATAGCGTAATGCGCCTAAAAGTTTGTTTATGCTAAAACTCTTCTATGAAATGCAACAGTAAACAAACAAATTCCTGTATTGGATGTTTGTTGGTAAACAATCAAATTTTTTAACTTTCCCAAGGAATGTTTTTCTGCAAAATACCTTTCCTTTGTTGTGGTGTATTGTTCTTAGTAAATCATTAATTTAAAGACTAGTTACAATTCAAAGGAAAAATTTTAATATTGGAATCCCTTGGAACTAACTTTGCACAAATACCAGCCAAGTTTCAATTTTATAGAGCAAACTCTTCACACTGAAAATTGACAAACAAGTAGAAGAACTGAATGTGGAGGCTATTGCTCTGCAAAACGAAATAATCAGTTCATCTGACACTAGCAAGTTTTTGGGTTTCACAATTGACAAGCAACTAATATTGGAACTTCATGTCTTCTTTAATAAATAAACTGTCATCTAACTGTTTGCTATTAGAATAATAATTGCAAAGTCACTGGGATTTGGTGTGGTTAAAGAAGCCCTCATTGAGTTCCATCTTTTCCTGTGTATTATTTTGCATTATAAATGTTAACTTTCTTCCTTCTCTCTCTCTCTTTTTTTTTAAATAACTTGTAATTTGAAGTAATAGCTCGTCCAGGACTTTAAATGCAAAAATGCTTGACAATCATTCAGCAGCATATTAAAAGTTTGATGCTTCCAATAACAAATTAAATCTAAAATATCCATAATAATCAGCCGTTTTTTATCTATAGACTCACCTAAGTTCCCCTTATGCTATACTTCTGGGCCTAAATCTTGTACGCCGCTTTCCGCTATAGGAACAAATTTATCCTCGACTTGGACTAGAAGAATTGTTCTATCAACATGAGATCGTTTGTTGGGATCCCTGTGGCAGGGAGTCCATTTGTGAACCACCTGAAATCAATGCAAAATTTTCGTGTTTCCTTTTTTTATTGCAATTAAATTTACGACTTTGCTCTAGTAAACACAAGTTCGGTTCGTTTCGTGTTACTTACCGGACCTTCCATTCCTGCTTCGGGTATCCAGTCTTTCCAGTAGGATCGTCCGCCGCGGCATCGCATATATTCAGTCGGCCACGACACGTCGATCCTTCTGCCTAAGTTTATGCAGTCGTATACTAAATTTGGATCCATAATCTAAACGAGAAAAACACGATACATATTTTTCCACATTAATAAGCCAAAGAGACCATATTATCTCTAGGCATATGCAAAACATACATTTTCGAAGCTATATAAAAATTATACTTCATGACATAGATATTTCAGATATCTTCCCATTGAAAAGAGACTAGGTTACAGATTTTGAATAGTCCTTCCCTCGTATAAATTTATCTAAAAATCAAACAGCACCTTGCCACCAATTGCCACCTTGACTTACCTTAACTCGTGACCCCACAAATTCAATTTCAGTCGTTTCGGAAGCATGATCGTGGGGGGGTTCCCCCAGTCTCTCGTCGACTCCGCTTCTATGGCTATTCTGACCATCATTGGCCGGAGGACTGCGTTCATCCTTTTCCTTGAACAGGCCAGTAAGACTCACTAGTGTTGAACTCGTAGGTTTTCCTACCGATATCAAACTACCACGATTGCCACCTAAAAATTGTACAATAAATTTTCAGCTAATGCTTACAATACTTCCTGATTATCGGCTTAATATACTTGTGAACAAAAAGCTCGACAAAGAGTCTTTAGATACGAAATTGCAATGTTTTTACCTAGAGACGTTCTACTGAGACTAGACCCTCTCCCGATGCTGCCAGCGGATCTAAAACTGTCCGTAGATCGTCTTGGAGCCGAAGGGAACGTCATCGGGGTCATAGCGTAGACGCCTTCGTGGCCCATGCTGACTTCTTCTCGATTAGAGGCCCCACTTGAACAGCCTTCTCCGCACCTTTTTCGTATACTAAAAATCAAGACATGTTTGAAATTGCGAAGTTATATTTCATAATAACTTCATGAATTATATTTTTGAATAGTATATTCATATATCATTTTTGAAATACCTTTCCTCTTGAACTACCAAGACTATTTCATTTCAGTCGGCATTACGAAGGGCGAAAAGGAGGATATTGGGAAAAAACGAATTGCGTTTTCACTTATAAAATCCCAGGAGGTATTTACTACTATATTAAAAATGTATCTAATCCTTGTTGAGTATTGGGTCTGCACACCCTGTGTGACCTTTCAAACTCTTTCAAAGATTCCAAGATCATGCATTCAACTATCTGACACTTGTGACCAGACACATTCATATCAGTCACTCCCACACTATACAGATCCATAGCCTGACTCACAAAGATATTATCTAAACAAGTGTCCTGTCGTGTAGGCTTAAATATAGTTTGCCTAAGATCAAAACTTACCATTAAGTTACAAAAATTTACTGTATCAGGTTGATCTGTATTAAATTTGATATTAAAATCACCCAGAACTATGAGGTTCAATCTCTGATAAGAGCCTTTCAACTCTCGTCAGAAAGCTGTCAAAACTTCCCGAGGGTGAGCGGTAAAAAACCAAAACATATAATTTTAAAGAATTCTCTTAAACTGAGCAATATTCAATACGTTTGTCAATATTTATTGGGGCATCCTTCATTTCTGCAAATATCAGTAGACAGTCCTTAACAAATATTATCGGATAGCCCGAATGGTGGTCCCTGGTAGAATAAGCGGCGAGCTTAAATCTCTTAAGATGAACATGGTCTAATTCCTCCCTTCTCAGCCAGTGCTCCGTGAAACACAGGAACTAATACTTTTGTCTGGGACAAATGCTTCAACTTCATCCAATTTATTTCTCAGGGATCTCACATTCACATGGAGAACGCTTATCCTGTGAACTATGTCATTTTTCGTATTGTTCTTGTTGCCAATTATCACAGGCGCTGTATGTTCAGAAAATGGTTCACGATGATTCCCATAGGCCATAGGGATGAGCACAAGTATTTGTTCCTTTCACTGTGGAACAGATAGCCTAAATGAAGAACGATATTTGTCCTTTCTTGTTTTAATGTTCTCACATCGACAGTCCCTTCCTAGGTCATTGTCTCTTAGAAAAGCGATTACTTGTTCTGCCTCAACATCTGGAGCAAAACCGGAGGCGAACAGAAAAGCCATCCTAGAAGCCGTTTTGAAAGCTCTTGATTCATTATTTGTACCCCTGATAGGTGCCGGTCTCTTGGATTTGTTTTTGATTATGTTTTCATCCTTTGCTGTATGCATTTTACTGTTTTTTTTTCTTCGTTGTTTTGTTGATGTTGCTTAAAGCCCCTCCTTTTTTGTTGTGTTTCCCAACGAGCATCTTCTTTCAGGACAGCACTGTATGAAAGCAATTTTTCTTGTGTTTGGATTACCTCAGTTTCTTGGTCATTTATGTTGCCGTCAGCAACGTTACTTTCTATGTTGTCATTTGCTGGTTCACTTGAACTATACATGTCAGGCAACGTGGATACTTTCGATTACTACTTCGATGGTTATAACATATCTTATAATCCTGATTCCTATCAATCATATGATTCATCAATTTGTGGGCAACTATGTCTACAATCTCTTTATATAAACATGTAATTATGAACTATTTTTTATTTTAAAGAGGTTGTAGGAACTGACATGTCATTTACAACAGCTCTTTCAGCTCAAAGTAGTGTGAACTTTTTGCATCATTTAATCCACCAATTTACTTAGATGAAGACCCAGATTATGTTATAGGACTAACAAATTTTGAAACTTTTAACGCTATTCCCAACATTGATGAAACTAATAACAAACTTTATTATGGGAATGCAAACGATTACGTTGAAATACCTGCTGGTAGTTATGAAATAGGCGATATAAATAAATTTCTACAAAAAAAAATGATAAAAAGGGAATATCTTTTTACTTATATGCTAATCATACCACTTTACAATCTGAAATTAAATCTACTGTTGATATTACATTTAAAGTTGGAACTATTGGAAAAAATTTTAGGATTTAAAAACCAAGCTATTAAAGGTGATGGAAAAAGTAAATTATCAGACAATCCAGCTGAAATTATAAAAGTTAAATATTCCATTGCTGAAGGTTCCTATCTGAACGGAAGACCTGTCCATATTATACATCAATTTTTCCCAAACGTTTCGCCAGGATTTAAAATAATTGAAAGTCCTCAAAATATTATTTATTTTCCAGTAATAGTGAAAGAAATAGACAAGATTACTGTTAAAATATTAGATCAGTATCTCGATTTTGTTAATTTTCGAAAAGAAACTATTTCACTCAGATTACATGTAAAAAAACTAAATTCATAATGGTTATTTCTTATAATAGAAACAATATTTGGATGAATAATGAATATAAAGATTTCAAGTCAAAATTTACAGGACTTAAATTTTTTGTCAAAATCTTTTCCAGAGCTAAAATGTTCATACAGAACAGCCAGAAACCGTCACCACCAACTGATCAAAAAAACAAAAAAGGAGTACTATCAAAGTAAAATGGCATGGAAAGTGATTGGTAATATATCGGGTAAACAAAAAAAACAAAATCAAAATACAAGTATACGGCATAAGAACACAAAAATTGTAAATCCGGCTGAGGTTTATGAGATATTTAATTCTTCTTTTATAAATGCACCACAGGAAATTTTTAAGAATATGAAAAAAAATCTATCAGCAGATTTCACTAGTTTTATAAAAAGAAATGTGACAGCAGTTTTTTACTTAGCCCTATAACTAAGACTGAAGTATTAAACATTTTTAAATATAAATTAAAAAATAAGTGGTCGGCGGGCATCGACGATATCCCCGTAACAAAATTAAAAAAAGTAGGAAAGGTGATAGCAAAACCTTTAGCCTTCAGTAAATTTGAGTTTTTCCTGTGGTAAGTTTCCTCAAAGACTAAAAACTGGTAAAGTCGTGCCAATTTTTAAGAAGGGGGACAAAGAATCCGATGAAAACTACAGACCAGTGGTGGTGTGTTCATCCTTCTCCAAGATTTTTGAGTACTCATTTTTAAATCAACTTTTAAGTTTTTTAGTTAAATTCAAGATTATCAGTCCCAATAAACACGGATTTCAGAGTGGAAAATTCACTGACAGTGCGATCAATGAATTTTATGAAAAAGTTTTGGAGAGAATGAAAGCTGGTCAGTGCCCTGTTGGGATCTTTTTAGATGTCAGTAGGGCGTTTGACTGTGTGAATATTAAACTCATTTTGTTAAAACTTTATGAGTATGGAATTCGTGGGGTGCCTTTAGAGTGGGTCAAGTCTTTTTTAAGTAACAGGTCACAATATGTTTCAATGGATTTTGAGGAGAACCAGTCAAAATTTAAAATAAAATCTACAAATCAAAATACAAATACAGGAGTCTCTAAAGGATCAATATTAAATCCCATCCTATTTTTGTTATATGTGAATGAAATCTCGAATATTTTGACGGATGAAATGTCTCTTTTGGCTTTTGCAGATAATGATTCTGTTTGGCATCCCACGAATCTCTTGACACTCCCCAAAATATTTGCAATATCACCCTACAGCAACTTTTTTTACTGCTGTAGTGATAACGATCTCTATCATAACGCTGATAAGACTCAGGCAATATTTTTTCAAAGACTGCAATGCCAAAGGAATCCGCCATCAATAAAAAAAATAAATAATAATAACATTAAATTCACAAAAACTTCAAAGTTCATAGGTGCCGAACTTGACAATTTCCTGTCATGGAAACAACATTGTGAGATATTATGTTCAAAAATTAATCAAGCGTCTTATCAGTTTCGAAAATTAAGAAGCGTATTAACACTAGGTCAAACACTGAGCTTATATCATGCCCAGGTTGGAAGCAGATTAACCTACACTGTCCGTTTCTGGGGAAGTTCTACTTGTGCACCTGAGGTTTTTATTTGTCAAAAGAAAATAATTAGAATAATTGCTGGCGTTTCACCATCTCACTCTTGCAGGGAGTTGTTTATAAACTATAATATTTTGACTGTTCCGTCGATTCTTATCTATCATTTGTGTATTTATGTGTTTGTGAACAAGGGTAAATTTTTACAAAATTCGACTTTACATGACTACAACTCACGTCATAAAAATAACTTTGTCATGCCTTATTGTAGACTTAATGTTACCAAATGTCTTAGGTTTAAAGTTTTATAATAGGTTACCTACTATATTAAAGAGTAGTAAGAGCCTGAATATATTTAAAGTGAAACTGAAAAGTCTACTAGTGTCGCAGTGCTTTTATACAGTGAATGAATTTTTAGATAAGTACGTAACGTAGGTGGTAGACTACTTGTAACTACTTAATGTAGTCTATTCTATTTTTTATTTGACGATGTCGGTAACATTGTAATTTTGTTTTTATGACGAATAAATGATTTGTATTTGTATTCAATCAATACCCAATATTCAACAAATTCAAAAAACATATAAAGCTAAACATAATAAAGTTAAGTTTAGTAGTCGAGTCAACGCTAATAGACTAACAAGTACAAACAAGCAGTTTCTTGAATCACTCGGACTTAAACTTTTAAAATGAGTATCCTTAATGTTGGTGAAAAACTTTATATTGACAATTCTATTACTCACTCAGAGTTGCATTCTTATGAGCCATATTTGCCAACAAAATTAAATAATAAAGATGAAATACTAATTCCCGTTCATGAAATTGAAAAGTATACTCTTCCCGGTGAAACTTTCCTTTACATAGAATGAAAATTATCTAAGGCAAATGGAACAGATTCTAAAACATTATCTCTTGTAAACAATGGGATAGCATTTCTCTTTAGAGAAATGAGAATGCTGGATGGTCACCAAAGATAGCAAATCAATTAGTTGATGAAAAAACTGGTTTATTTAACGTTTGCATTCCTCTTAAAATGTTAATGAGTTTCTTTGAAGACTATAGGAAAGTTATATTAAACGCAAAATGGGAGCTAATACTTGTGCGAGATAACACAGACAATAATGCTATTATAACTACCGATCCAAATGAAATACCAAAAATTACTCTTCACAAACTAACTTGAGATAAACCACATATTTCAGTAGCAATCCCTCAAGAATTGTCACTAACAAAAATTATTGAGAAGGGAACAGATTTAGTTATTGCATTTAGAAGTTGAGAATTAGTTGAATATCCGGAACTGTTGAAAACATCCAGACACAATTGGCCTGTTACTAGGGTTGAAACTCCTCGTCATGTTATAGTTGCGTTCCAACAGGAGAAGAGAGATTCGAAAATGGCAAATATGAGTGAATTTAATGATATAAACTTGAGAAATATTAAAGTTTTTTTGAATTGTGAAAGATACCCCTATAATGATCTTCTCCTAGACATAAGTAATAATAAATATGCTATATTGTATGAAGTGCGTATTCCCAATTTCGATCTTCTTACTATGCAAAATGAAAAAACGTATAGAATCATATTGAAATAAAAACTTTGTGTTTAAGAAATTTGCCAGTTTAAAAATATGAGGTTAGTTTTGGATATTCAAGCGTTTAAAGATGAAAAGAATAGGTTGCTACCTAAGGAATTGGCTGCCTATGATGGAGAAAAAATTAGTCATTATGTTTTCAAACAACCCTTTTCCTTGAATTCTCTTTCTCCTGAAGCTCACAAGCAAGCTGTCTGGTTAATGAAAAATTACCACTGCATTAATTGGAATATCGGTTATACTGTAACGGAATATATGTATGTTATCAAATATCAGTCTATTCCGCTCCATTAATTCTACCTATTTATCAATGGTTTTCAATGTTGATAGGCAGTCTCATCTCTTCGGAAACGGGCTTGTCTCGTGTAGTAGGTAATTGAAGAACTTAGAGTGTTGTTCAATGCCTGTAATTTACAATAGATTGCTACATTTAGCGTTGTTGAATGTTTCCTTAGTTTGACGCCGGGTTTCCTACAACGGTTGTCATGTGTATTTAAATTGCTCAATCCAAGCGTGGTAAATTAAAATAGGTAGAACGTACAATTTTGAAAAGAAGGTAGTTGACATCTTGTGTGTAGACGCTGACGCGGTAAGTGATATTAATTCTCTGATCTCAAAATATTTTGTTCATCCTGCATATTTTTCAATAGTCTTTGCACATTTTAAATACAGAATTGATCTGTTTTTGATTCGGTTAATCATATTTCACTAAAGTAAAGATTTAGCATTTTTATATTACACTTGACGATTTTATTGATCTTAAATTTTTTATGTTGACCATTAGGTTTGAATACTGATTTTTTGGTGAATAATTGCGTATCTTATTGGTCAAATTCGTGTAATTTGATAATGGTTTAATCCAAATATATAGAGAACGTAATTATTTCATCGTTTAGTGGTCATACATATGATTTTACATATTTTCGTTTAAATTGAACAGTATTACCTAGAAGATTCTCAAAGCGAATTTTATATGTTCCTGTAAAAGGCAGTTAATTGAATTTGAGTAGAATTTCGCTGAATTTTCCTTAGTAGTATTGTTTGTCATAGTTTTTCAGGCTTATTTCATAAATTTTTCAGTTTATTTGTAACATCAAACTATAATTATTATCACTTATCGTGTCACGTTTGATCAATGATGTAACGACATTGATTTGCATATGAAAGAGGTTTAAGCACATGTGTGTAAATTTACCTGGTTTATTTTTTCTTTAGCGTTTATCTAAGTTCCTATCTCAAAGCGAGTTAGTAATTATCTTATCTCTATTTTTGTTTAATTGAGACGTAATTTACATTAAATTATTGTTTATGTGCTAAGGGCCATATTTATAGATTAAGTAGAGAAATTACCTATCTGGAATCATTAGACTTGTTTTAAGAGAGGTTATACCTCGTTCTTCCTATTTTTTTTTTTCATTAAAATCTAGTTATTTTCTATTTGAAGTTGCCGAGAGCCACTGTTTGGACAAGTTTCATAATTGTCTTTTAAATTTTTAATTTTGATCATATATATTTTTTGAATTTCATATCTCTAAGCAAAGAAAAGAAATATCTTGAGTAACAGTAATTATTTATAGTGTTATTTAATCATAGTTATTTATGATTTTTGCTGAACTTTAAATTGTAATTTAAGTTCTGATTATATTTGCTGTAACGAGTAAATTTTCAAGTTGTTGGTTAAAACCTTGTATCTCAAACTGAGGTCCACAGGATACTCTTCTAATTAATTAATTAGCGGTACAAGTTGGTCTAAAACATTCAATATATTTTTTATGTAACTACCGCTCCAAGACGACACCTACATAGATCTTTGTGGTAACAGTCGGTCCGACAGCAGCCACGCACAACTAACAGAGAACCATTCCTGGAATTACCGTTAAGCCCTGGATACGCTTACAGCAGGGAAGCTTAGGTACAGGCGAAGAGGTTTTCAGTGGAGGTCCCAACTGATCACGTGGTTTGCAGATAACAGGACGAGTTAAGTATTTGGATGTGTCAAGGAGTTTTTTTAGATTGGAAAGACCAACTTGTTCTAATAATTAAATTTGTTCTTTGTTCACATTACTAGTCAATTTAGTCAAGTTTAAACTTCATTAATTATATTATAAGTTGTATTTACATAATATGAATTTCAACAATTTAACAAAAACCTCATCCTTGATAATTGTAAATTAGTTGTTAAATTAATATATTGTTTTTTTAAAAAAATATCTTCTTTGATTTACTACAGGACTGGGCTCTATGAGACGTGAATTATTTTTATCTTTGTAAATTCTAGTTGTTATCTAAATATTCTAGATTTTCTGTTTGCATCGTCTCTAAGAGCTTGACGCCCACAATCACATATATAATATAGTTAACGGGAGAACTGTTAAATCGAATCCACCCCTATTCTCATTTAAATTAATTAAATAAATTAATTATCCTCACAAATTGGTGACTGAGCTAGAAATTCATTACAAAGCGGCAAATCTTAACATTACAATACCCCACTTCACCATTTTTCATCAATTGTAAAAAAATTTACTGAAGAAGCACAATTTGTTTATGTTATAGGAAACGAAAAAGCAGATTACATAAGAAAATATTCCAGCAAACCAGTAATTGCATTAGATGAACAACCAATTTTAATTTCTTCAACACCTAAATGTTTTTATCATTCAAAGTCACCATCTATGTGTGCGCTTTCGAATGTATTTTATATGTATAATAATTTTTTTTATGAATGAATAGAAAAGATATAATTTTAATTAACTTTGTTTTATTAAATCATTTTGTTTCTTAATATACATATATTAACGTATATTGAGTTCTAATACAAACTTTACTCTGTCTTTGGTGTTTAAGAACTCGCTGCAGACTTGAACACCCTTTTTGCAATACTCAGCATGTTACCTATAGTTCTCATACCACAATATGTCTTAAGCATCAAAGTCGTTACCCGCAAAAGCATAAAACCGCGAACAAGCTTCGGACATAAGAAAGTTTTGCATATATTTCTATTGCAAAGTCCGTCTACTTGAAGTTCTCCCAATTCTTCCTCTGCTAATTTTATCACATCTAATACGGATGGATCTTCTATATATTTCTTCAAACTAACCACTTCAACAAAAAATCCTAATTGTTTCAGTTGAACTACAAACTGCAATACATCAAACTTTTCAAAATATTGAGCACAAGTGGACGCACCTTTAGCATAATATTCAGCAACCTCACAATAAAAGTAAACATATTCTGGTCTGCTATGCATAGCTTTATCACAATTAACTATGGTTAAATGGCTAAATTTTTGGAACCTTTTCACTGATTCGTTCGTAACTGCCAATGAATAGAACTGAATGATCCTAAGTAGCAATGTTTCTTCTAAACACAAAATTTCCTCTTATTTCTCACTCATCATAAAGAATAAATAGATAGAAAATATCTACAATTGTTTTAGTTTCTTTCACAACAAATATTTTTTGGTTAATATCTTTTATAATAATGTAGCAACAATAACTTCTACACAATGGGCAAACATCGCCCCTTTTTAACCAATCTGTTAAGCAATCTATACAAAATTTGTGATTACAAGAACTTGGTGTGCAAATTTTTACTTTTTGCAATGGATTAAAACAAATAAGACATTCTTCTTCCAAGTGCACTTCACTTTTATTTTTTTTAAACTAATTACGGCTTGATTATTCGATTTCCTAATTTAAGTTCTTTCATAGGACACTTTAACTTTGAAATGAAATAAAGAAGTACATATAGAACTGCTGGTTTTATTAAGTTTATTTAAGCAGGGATGGGAAAAGTCAGGGTCAGAGGCAAGGTCAACATATAAGAACTTATATTATGATGAGAGTGCCTCCTCTTCGTGAGGCCTTTCTATCTTACTCAATCGCCTCTCCTCCTCTCCCAGTTTCTCTCAAAAATACACTACTTATAGTGACCTGGAGTTTTATTCAATCCATAAAAGGAGTTCTATACATAGAGCAACTAAGGTTACTCTGTTTTTCACTGAGACAAGCTAGTAATAAAATATTGAATAAAGTGTGTCTTGAGCATTTGTAAAGATAAAGAGCATAAATGATGCACGTCATCAGTCCTGTAAATATTTACGGGAAGCTTTCCAAAACAAATATCTATCTATATACTAAGTTACTTACCGTCTAAACAAATCGAACACGTAATTCCTAATTTTCTTTAAGGAGACCGAGCCGCCCACCAAAGAACAATACTGTTCGTTCGTATCAGCGTAGCTGGTAGTCAAAGGAGACACGTAAATGGGATACCCTATCGGTTGATCGCAGGACGAATTAATTATGTTTCTTAAAGCTTGTTTTGCATTTTGGATACTACCTGGAACATGTAACGAAATATAAGAAAATATTTATTGTCTAATTGCAAAACCTACCTCTTTCAGGATTCCGATTTCTTAAATACACCAGTTCTTGTTGCTGGCCTGCCCATAAGCCTCGAACGCACTCCTTATTGATTTTAATCACCCGAAAACTGAGGTACCTCTTGTTCAGCATTATTATCTTATATTCGTCATTGCCTTCATCGAACACATGTCTAAAAAATTAAGGAAAATGGAACGTAACTTCGACTCTATGGGCTGAATGTAATTTTAAAATGACTCGGAATCATTGTACCTCAAGGCCAATAAACTAGGCGTCCCACTCAAAACCGCATTCCTCCAGGCGGGATCTCCTTCGTGACTTATCACCAATTCCTGCTCGTGCTTGCAGATGGCGTCGTATAACGAAGGCAAAACCTCGTACTCGTCCGGAGTCATAAAGTGATCCTGGTGCAGTTTAAGAGACATGCGCACGGCCGGCGCGACCACCGTTTTCAGTAGATCCATGTCGGTGAACACCCATTCATCTCGAGCACAAGTTATGCGAAAATCACCTATATTAAATTAGTATTTTGCTAAGACGTCCAACAATTGCTGTAATTAATGAAATAAACCTTACAAATAATTACCTTTAAACAATGCATGTAACCCGTACAGAAAAAACTCAACGCTTGAAACCATATTTTGCGAGACTGCGCCCAAGGTTCGGCGACCTAATAAGCTCAGTGCAAAACATAATAGGATAACTCGTTGCTTCTTCGAGACATTTCCCCGTTTTTCTAGACAATAATGAATCCATTCCCCTGAAAATATAATACCGTTTATCGCTACAGTTAGGTCCTTATCAATTTTACCAAAAGTATTGTGAACTACTAAAAAGCATTAACCCACTAATTAAATATCACCCTGTCCTAAGTTTGAACTTGAACTTGAGAAATGTTATATAAACATTCACAGTTTAATCCTTAACGTTGCAGCCATCAACATTTTCTAGCATACAAATACGCAGGCAAACGCCAAATTCATTAGGCTTTCGGGTCTCTCTCAACTCCGCTCAATCTAGCTGGGTACAGCACACAGGTGCGTACACTTCTAGTTGTTCTATCCCACAACTTCAATATTTGTGAACACCTGTGCACAGGCACAGGGTGATCAGGTCCTCAACTAACCTGGATGTACATGTGCATAGGTACACGGCAACCGGGGGATTCTAAAAAGTAGTGAGAGTCGAATCTACGAGTAAATTATCAAAATTTCCAGTAAGGGGATTTTAAAAGTAGTGCAAGTGCCTTAGAAATCTGTGACAAACTTAAATTAAAAACGCTAAAAGACTTACCATATAAATATTAAAACAAATACATAAATAAAAGACAACCCAGCTCGCATAGACTTTATTAATAAAACAGTGACCAAGTGCCTAGAAACACTTTAAACTAAGCCGACCTCGAGAAGACACATTCATTTAGTATTAATTGGGTATAGTGTAAACACTTAATTCATCTATAAACTTAGACACGCCTTTATTAATATACAGTTTAATCGTTGTTAAGTTTGTTTGTAAATAAATTTGTTATTGTTTTTATCAACATGTCCCATTTATCATCTCTTCTCAATCTGACGTAGAGCGATCCCACATCTAAGCTACTCTCCTGCACGCTAAGTAAGGTGTGGCGTTACAAGTAAAAAATACAATTCGTTACAGTCGTATATTGGTGAAACAAAACGTTCCTTAAATATAAAAATAGAACACAAAATTAACCCAAACTAAGACAAGAAGATCGGGGATCTTGAGCACTTTACTCTAATATACTTACTCTACTATGTATATAACAATAACTTGAAGAAGGCTAATTCTGAATTAAATATGTCTCTTAGGAAGGCTTCTGATGCAGCTCATTCATCAGTCCCACAATACCAGCAACGGACACTCCCAGGTGTAGATTTTAAAAGGAATTTAAGGAAGCGTTAGCTCCTGATAATCAGAAATAGAGCGTGTGCAATGGGTACAGGACTGATGTTCAGGAGGCATCTTAACAGTGACTTTGATGTTAACTGTCAGTGTCGAGTGTTGCTTGACGATTTTATGGTTGATGTGGCAGTCCTGCTCAGAAAAATTATAAAAAGTGATTTTATCGTCATACTTACAGGAAAGGAGAATGCAGTTAGAGGGATTAAGATTAGAAATTGGTCAAAATCATCAGTCTGTTCCGGGTTTGGTCCTGATATGCGAGCATCTGCTGAGTTCTTCAACGTGTTCCTCAAAGGTAATTTTTGTCCGTCTCGGTGTGAGAGGGAGAATATATCAGGTCATGATCTTTCCCAACAGGAATCGACCCTTCCAACTGAAGACGACGCTAAAAATGCATTGGGCTTGAGCACGGATTTTATGCAATCGTTGAACCTCTCTCCTCAAACGCCTCTATGTTCGGGGTGTGAGAACTAAGACCGACAAGTTTTTGAGATCCAGTCACGCTTGCAGCAATGACCTGATTGTTGTCACCGAAACCTGGCTGAACGATACGTTCTTCAATTCTGAATTGTTCAGTGATCAATAATGCTGTCTATCGAAGAGACAGGAACTATTCCGAGCTTGACTGTCTGAGAGGTGGCGGCCGGCGTTCTTATAGCCACGTCAATCAAGATTGACGCTTTCGTTTTATCTACTCACATACAAGGATATTTGGATTCAGGTGAGCATTGCTGGCTGCAAGCTTGTTGTGTGTTGTGTCTATATACCTCCCAATTCGACTACCGCGTGCTATCAGTCCTTTTGTAACACCTGCGAATATCTACGGAACGAGTAATCAAATCACCAATTTTTAATATACGGAAACTTTAACCTTCCTCTGAACAGGTGAACTCTTGAGGATGAGTCATTGGTACCAACGGAATTTCACTCACGAACGAGATTCTCATCGACACAATGTATTTTTTTTTTTGAGTTGCAGCCGCTGAATTCGGTTCAGAACTTCCTCGGTAGAACACTTGATATGCTCTTCGCTGATAGCCTGGATGGTTTTTCTGTTTCAGCTTGCTCTCTTCCACTGCTGGAAATGGATAATTATCATCCTGCCACCGAAGCACATTTTCGCCTCCGACCTGTCGAGATTTTGAGAGGCAGCTGCACGGATGAAGTCTTAGAGCCAGTTACTCCGAACTGAATCAATTTTATGAGAAGATTGACTGGTCCTTTAAATCGAATATTGACAATGATTTGTCGCTTCTATAAGGTGATCTTCAAGGGCATCGATCGCTTTGTGCTAAGAGTGTATTGCGCTGAAAAATATCCTAAATGGTTTGATAGAGAGCCTTGTAAATGCACTTCTCGAAAGAGCAGACTTTATAAAAGATTCAGGAATTTTGATCTTGGTAGCAACTATGATGCTTTCTCTGCTGTTCGTCGTGAGGTTAAGATTCGAACTGATATATGTTACCTCCTATATCTTACCAATACAGAACATCTAATCCCTGGAAACATCAAGCACTTGTGGTCATTTATCAACGGTCTCAAAAGGGAAACTAATCTTCCAGTCCGAATATCTTACAACAGCCGAGTATTTGAGGGCTCTCAAGAGATAGCTGAGTCGTCATATTCTGACTACAATAAATGTTTCCAAGAGGACTGGTCCGGATGGGATCCCCACAATTTTGTTGAAAAATTGCTCATCATCTCTGGCTCCGCCATTGCGAAGTATTTTTCAGAGGTCGATTGATTGTAGCTGTTTTCCTGCAATGTGGAAGTTCTCCAATCTTCAATCTGTTTTTAAATCTGGAGATAGAAGCGACACTGCCAACTACCGCGGAATATAACGGAAATAAAATACCGAAAGGGAGTACTTAACCAAGTGGCCGATGCCTTATCCCGAAGACCAACCAGACCCGATTTTCACCTTGGAGGAATTCACCCCATGTACCTGGTACAGTGCTAAAAAGGCCGCTGTAGAAAATGATCCGCCAGCTTTTCCCGACTATTGTATTAAATAGGGCACTTTTGGGATATGCCTGACTCTACCGAAAATGACTTGGCCGATCCCTGGAAAGTGTGTGTTCTAAACCAGCCTGTAAAACCGTCCCTTCCTGGAAGAAAACCACGACTGATCAACTGCCGGGCATCTCGGGATAGCCAAACAGCCCACTTAGGTATTACTGGCCGGGCATGTTCCGAGATATTGCAAAGTATCTGAGAAACTGTCCGTCTTGCCAACGCTATAAACCGCCCAGCATGACACCTGGTAAAATGCAACCATCAAGAAATACCCAACCATGGGAAACTGTCACTACCGATCTAGTTGGTCCATTACCCCCATCCTCGACAGGGAATAATCTATATCGTCGTTTTTCAAGATCGTTTTACCAAGTGGGGTCCGGTGTCGGGCGATTCGAAAAGCCACCGCCAAAGCTGTCAGTCAGGTCTTCTACGATGAAGGATTACAAGATTTGGATGTCCTCGCACCGTTATCTCCGACAACGGAACTCAATATACCGGGCAACGCTTCAAGGACCTTCTCCGTGAAATTGGAATCACACATCGATTAACACCACCATATAGACCGCAAGCCAATCTCGTAGAACACACCAACAAAACCATTAAGATAATGGTTGCCCAATTATTCTGCGAGACCGATCACAGAAAATGGGATGTGCATCTACTCGATCTGATATTTGCGATCAACAGTTCTCGTCACGACTCCACCGGATTTTCAGCAGCATTCCTTAACTTTGGGCGTGAACTCGACCCTCCCAAAGCATTGTACCGAAGCATGAGGGATAACAATAACCGACAGGAAGAAGCCGCCGAATCAGATAACAAACAGTTCACCGTCCAGACCGGCCGACTTCAAAAGTTAAAAGAAGTTTATGAACTGGTCCGTGCTAATCTAGGAAGACCATTCACCGTACAGAGTCACCACTACAACTTGCGTCGTCGAAAAAGGCGATATCGAGTTGGTGAGCAAGTCCTACGAAGAGAGAATCCGCTGTCATCGGCAGTCGAAGGGTTCGCCGCCAAACTAGCCCCGAATTACTCAAGACCATACACCGTGATTAAGGTCGCCTCACCCGTTGTCTATGAACTCAAAGACCTTTCCGGCAAGAATTGGAGACACATACATATCAAGGACCTTAAACCAGCTCATGACACCAGTATGTAAGTCAATTATCAAATTGTCAAATCGAAAAAATCATCCATTATTGCTCAAAGATACTGTCTTTAAATTATAATAGGGAAAACCAAACTCAAAATCTACAGTATCAAAATAATTGTAATTTGTCCCAGGTTGCATGTTTCGCCTTATTAGGGGCATCATCAGACCCAACGTGCGTTCTTTCACCTCCCCTAATAAGGCGAAACATGTAACCTGGGACAAATTACAATTATTTTGATACTGTAGATTTTGAGTTTGGTTTTCCCTCATATAATATCAAATTGTCATACTGGTAAGAGTCTAACCGTAGCAAGTACTCTTTCAACCACTAATCTGCCTGACGGTTGAACTACGAATCCACTACCCAGTGGCAACCGACTCTATACTACACCACAAGTCGGGCTTGGTTTTTCAGTCCGGTTGGCTCTCTCTTACACTCAATCTAGCCTAGCCTTACCTAGCCTACCACCTCCACCACGGCATAAAACCGTAGTAGCGAAGTACGAGCGGAGAGCAATGACGTATTCGCGCACGCGCATTACGGGAATTGTATTTTATACGTGCAGGAAGCCTCGTCAGGTCTCTCTCTCTTAAAATATTTTGAGCTTGACTGTACTTTCTAAGAAGAGTTTTATCCATATTAAAATATAGAGTGGCTACAGCAGAACATTGGCTGATCAACCCCTCCTGTGATTTATTGGATATTGTCACGAATAGTTTAGGGGGTAGCGCGTTTTTTAAAAGAATAACTTCTCAGAGAAGAGCCGCGTTGTGATTAGTACAATGACGGGGTCTCAATGCTTCCTTTACTCTACCACTGTATGTTCTATTCGTGAGGACACGCCTTGTTTAGCGTGTCGGGGGGCAACTGAGGTAGGCCGGGACCGAGTTATGTGGGGTAAGAAGAAACGATAAAATAAGCACGTTTATATTATAACAATAACAATGTATTAACGATAAAACTTTAACAATGATTATTGGTCAGAAAAAATGAGATTCTATTATACCCGATTACTACGGTGCGCATGTTTTCTCGATTTGAGGTACTGTTTATAGGTCTTTGTTTACTATCCTTTAATTTATGGTTTTTCTTAAGAGTTTGGTTTTATTTAAGAGCACTAAACTTTTCAACTGACTATTTACACTTGTCTTGACTTTACTATGGTGGTTGTGAAACCCCTAGTCCTAACAGTCGTCAAGTGACTAACCGGTGCCAAGTTTGGTAAGGAATGGAGTAGAACCTAAAACAGCTGTATAGCTAACTTTAAGAGCGGATAGAACTCAAAGGCAGTCAAATGATTAACCTGGGAGCTGGAGGTAGACCAAAGTCTCAAGAACTGTGAACAAGTGATGATCATTGCATGCATAAGGTTCAATATCGCTCCCGTTGATTGCTCGCGTTGTTTATAGTTTGCCTTTAATGTTTATATAATATTCTCCAAGTGCAAGTTCAAACTTAGGACAGGGTGATATTTCTTTAGTAGATTACAATATTATTATGCATATTTTGAGAAAAAAAGCATTCGGCACTGAGCGATCAACATCATTTACATAAAAATACAAAAAACACAGGACCAAGCACGGAACCCTGTGGGACGCCAATAGGAACATCAATATGCTGCGAGTTTATATGTCTTTGGTTTCCATTATCATTATTTATAATGTCAACATACTTAGTTCGACCTGTTAAAAATGACTTTACCCAATTAAGTGGTGCACCTGTAAGTCCCACTTTATTAAATTCTGAAATAAGAATGTTATGATCTACACAGTCGAATGCACTGCTGAAATCACAAAAAAATCCAACAGGACACTCGGCTGTGTCGAGGGTACGTAGAATGAAATCATAAAATGCATTTATGGCAGTTATTGTTGACTTTCCAGAAGAGAATCCGTGCTGAGTCGAAGTTATAATTTGGTGCTTTTCAAAATATTCTGAGAATCTGTCTAAGAAACAATATTGAAATACTATAGAAAAAACAGAAGGCACTGTAACTGGCCTATAATTTTCCATATTTTGCCTGCCATTCTTTTTGTATATTGGTGTTATTTTACCTGTCTTTAATTTGCTGGCAAATAGACCTTGACAAAATGATAAATTTACCAAAAAACACAAAGGTTGAATTAACAAAAATAGAACTTTTTTTATTAAAAATGATGGAACACCGTCCGCTCCTGATTATTTTTTATTATTTATTTTTTCTTTTAGTAATTGGTAGAAGTCCAGTTCAGTGAATGGATGTAAATAAAATTGATTTTTATTTTTAGGAAGAGAGACGAATTTATTTTGTTTTGCATAAGCTAATGCTTGCAGTATAAAGAGTCTTGAATGAGATAGAAATGTCCGAACCGTTGTGTAAATAAGCTAACTATAGACAATTTTTAGGAATATTGAAATGTCATAGAAAACTTCGGTTTTAAAGATTGTCATCAGAAATAAAGGCTATACCAGTAAAAAAAGCCACAAGTCAAAAAAATTAAAAAATTCTTAAGTGTTCATTGCAATTATTGCAATGCAACATAATTAAAAATATTTCTTACCGTGCACGTGTAAAAACATGGCCTTAGTCATCCCGTTATGCTGGATGTCATAGTCCTCGTCGATGTTGTAATTGAAAACGGGATCCAAATCGACGAAATTGGGTTTCCAAATCGTTCTCAACGCCTTATTTATCACTTCCGAATTGAGCCATTCTTCTAATTTTGGCGATCGAATCGTGTAAAAGACGATACTCTGCAAATATTTATATATTTTTAAAATATAAATTAAGCTAAAACATATTTAAAGATTACACAATTTTTCATTTAGAACTGTTAAAATATGGACGATGTTTCTTTGATAGAAACATGAAATATGACATTATTTAAATTAAGTATAGCCATGGTAGCAATACTTCAAGATCTCTGCATCAAAGGCAAAAACCTCAATTATTTATATAAACATTTTACATTTTGAAAAAAACACAAGGACGATGAAAAGAAAGGGTGTTTAAGACATGATTATTACATTGTGTGCACAGACTAACATTATCATTTCATTCAATATACATCATTTTCTACTTTTTATTTAAATTAAGTACCGTTGACACTTACTTTAACATAATACGACACCAAAACCTTCCTGAATTCAAAGACCTGCAGCATCGACACCACACTGTTGTCCGATATACTGTAACCTTCCAGAATGTATTTGGCCGCAGTCACTTCCCATGCTAACCATCTTTGGCCGAACGCGGCGTTTACGCTGAGCATGTTGGGCAGGTGACCGGTGTCGAAGCATAAAAATCCTACACATTCGAAAATAAAATCAATCAATTTATTGTTTCGGTTTGATTTAAGTCGAAACAATAATTAATGGAAAAAATCCGGTTAATTAATATTGCATGACACTAATTGAATGAAACTAAGCTGCATTAATACTAAGAGCCAGGCTGATGCAGTAAAATCTTACCATCATTTTCTTCTACACCCTCGGTTATGGCTTCCACTTCCCTTTGTTGACAGTAAGTACCTCTGAATTCCAGGCCTCTCATTTGAAACGTAACTAATCCATTCCCCATTTCTATTATATGAACTAAACAGTTTAAATAGTCGGAAGCCATAACGAATACGTCACCTTGATTAACGGTACCCCACCTAAAAAAAAAAAGATATTTGGTTACTACTACGATGAAACAAAAATATTGGTCAAAATTCTACTAAGAATTATGCAATTAAACACTAGTGTATTGTATATAAATTGAAATAAAAATAGATTTTTAAAGTTACACAATGTGTAAAAACCAAAATGTTGATTACCTTCCCATAGCTAAATCTCCACACAAGGAATGTTGTAAGGATCTAGTTAGATGTTCGTAAAAAATGGAATTCAGGTTATTGTCGTCAGCTCCCAAATTTCTATCGAGGTGTGATGATAAAGGGGTGTTACTGAAACAAAATTAAAGTAACAACTGCCTGTATGAAAAAACTACAACACTAAAATGATTGAAACGATACAAAAACTATTTGACAATTTCTAGATACCACTTTCAACTTGACCATTTAAAATTAAAATTGGAAATTATTTAACCTCACTTATATTTGGAATTAAATCTCACCTATGATCCACCCTTCGGGTGTTATAATCCCTCTCCCAAAACTTCACCGGTCTCACGTAGGAAGTGAAGAAGATGGCGCTCCCTAGGAATGGGTTTAAGGGCGTAGAAAAGACGGCGGAAAAAGCCGCTTGCGAAAACAACATTACCGAATGGGGCACCGAGAAGGGTTGAGCAAAGGCGTGGAAGGCTGAGCCCCAGGTTATCTGCCAAGGGGCGATGTAGGTAATCACGAACTGAATCTGAAAGTAAATAGTAAATAGATTGTTCTATAATTAGGGGATTTACTATATATTTGAATGACTGTTTCCAAGGGGGTAAAGTTCCTCAGACCTTGCAACAGCTTGACGAACGTTTATCTGAATCACTGTCTACGACTCATTACTGGTTTTAAACGAATAGTTTCGGATTTACTTTGTCTTTATTTATCTTAGTTACCTATACCTGTTCATTATCAAGCGTATACTAATCTAAATCCTAAGACTACTAAACATTTACTAGAGCAAGGGGCGCAGTTCATGCGTGGTCGTCCACTGAATGCGTTTTATCAGTGGTAGCCAAATAGTGAGTATTTCTAGACATTGTAACGGAATAAATGCTTATTCCGCTACACTAAATTTTTACATTCAATTGCAAATTATTCTCGATATTTAATATTTAAGTCGCCAGTGACATCTATTCACGAATGGGTTTATTTCGTGTGGTTAGCGATTTTAGGAGCGCTAGTACGCTATTCTGTACCTACAATTCGTGAATTTATTTTACTATAGATTACTATATTTAATATGGAGTATTTTTATGACTTTGCGCTACGTGGTTCCTAGTGTTGATCACATGTTATGTGATCGGCAAACATAATTTTGTCCAACGTCTTGAATTTGAATACGGGATGATTATCTTGTGTTGAGACGTTGACGGATGAGTGCCGATTTGTTAATCTTGAAATATTTAATTCATTTTGCAATATTTTTAACTAATTCTTTCATATTTAAATACATAATTAATAATTGTTTCTGATTCGTTTAATCGCATTTGACTAAAGCAAGAATTTAGCATTTTTATATTACACTTTCAATTAGCTTACATCTTCAATATTTTTTTTATTATTGTCGTGACCTTTTGAGGTAAGAATACCAATTTGTTGGTGAATATTTGCGTCTTCATTAATCAAATTCAGGTAATTTGAAAGAGGCTTAGTTCAAATTTACGGAGAACGTAATTATTTCATCTTTTAGTGGTCACGCACATTATTTTTCGTATTTTCGTTCAAATTGAACAGTATTATTTGGATAAATTCTCGGAGTAAATTCTATATATTCCTGCAAAGGTAGTAAGTAAATTGAATTTTCAGTAGAATTTCTCCGTATTTTTCCTCAGAGTATTGCTGGTTTTATCTGTTATCTAAATCTATACTATCTCAAATACGATGTGGTGATTATATTATCTTTCTCTTTAATTAAATTGAGGCGCAATTACGCTAAATTTTCGTTTATGTGCCAAGGGCCGAAATAAAAGTAATAGCAATTATTACTTATTTTGAGTTATGACTCGTTATTAGAGATTGTACCCCTTTTCCTATTTATTATCAAATTCAAGTTATCTTTTATTTAGATTTACCGAGAGTCAATGAATTAGGACGTTAGTCCATTATTTTCTTTTGTCTTTTAAATTTCAGTCATTATTTTCTTTTGTATATCATAGTTTAAACTAAAGAAAAGGATATCTTGAGTAACAGTAGCTATTTAAAAATTTTGCTCAACTTAACATTGTAATTCAAGTTTCTGATTATGATTGCTTTAACCAGTAAATTTTCAATTTGTTGATTGCTTCCTCATGTGTTTAATATTATTTAATTAGCGATATACATTGATCTAAGACTGGTTTATTTCCTTTTGCATATACTCGGCACTACTCAATTGGCTGAAAAAAAAACATCGTGCTTGACAAGTAGCAGGTGTTCGTCCACTTGCTGTACAAAGTGTTCTAAGGGAATCAATACAACGTGAACCAAATAAGTCCTCGATAAAAGCAAGAGATACTAAGTTGGGAACAAGCAGAAGCGGTTCCAGTAGAGGTCCCAATACGATCGCATGCTTACAGAATAATTGGACAAGGTAAGATTAGCCAATCAGAAGATAAACATATTGTAAAGACCAATTATCATTTTTTATCTGTCTCAATTAATTTTTAAAATATTTCGCATTAGTTTTAATTTCATTACTAAGTCAATTGATTTATATATTTTATTTCAAATAATTTCATCAATTATATTTGCCATTTGATTATATAGATTAACTCCATTTCAAATTTTATCAATCGTATTTGTAATTTAATTGTATAATTAATATATTGTTGTTTTGAAATTTATTTCTTTAATTTATCGCAAGATAGAGGTCTGTGAGACATTGCGAATTATAACAAGGGCAAATTTATCTTTATATTTATTTATATTTAAGTATTCACATTCAGTTCGCATTGTCTCTAGGAACTCTGGCGCCCACAATACACAAAACAAATCATTGCTAGTAAAAGGACGTCGAACTACCCCGTAAAAATAAATAAAAACAAGTCTCATGCATTTGAACGACTAGTATTTTCTTACAAAATGGCGCACAATGCCATACTTGATTAATTAATTAATATTTAGCTAGCTTTCGCTACAAATTAGCGCCCAACTAAGTATATTGTTACAGGCTAACCGCTCATTCAGCTCTAGGTACATATGCTTGACTCACTCAGCCGGATGCAGTTTTGTTCTCTTTAAAGTTAAAGGTTAAAGTTTATGGCAGTTAGAGCGGGCGCCACTAAATTTTTACTACAAGAAATTTATTATTGAAAATCGAATAAAATTTACTAATTACTATATAAAAATCTCAATAAATTACCTCGATACTACTTAACGAGAAGGGAATATTTTAATATTACCCAGTTACTTTTGCTATATGTAAAAATCAGGAAATAAGTATCCACTAAACTACGCTTAGCTTATTCCCTTGGCAGCTGGAATATAGAAGACTTCTAAAATGCCCTCAAAATCCTAAACTAAAAGGGATATACCGAATAAAATAAATAGAAATATAGCCGCACCAAGTAAGGAGAGTTGGGCACAATTCTACAGATATCAGAGTGAGAAGTTCAATCATAAGGTTTAAATAGTTTTAATTAATTTTCTGCGATGATACTGATGATAGTTAAAGACTTGAACCTCAGTATCTCTTGAAGTAATATTTCAGAATATACTTCTCGGTAATTATCTTTAGAGTTCTCACCAGGAAAATTTAAGGTATTAGCATGATAGAGCAAAAACTAAATTATAGATACAGACAATGATTTAAATAAATCTTATCGATACATGTGAAAAGCTACTGCAATGGAACTTATAAGACGGTTAGACTGCTTTTTCAGTCACCTTCATTCAGTAAATGATTCCATTAAATTCACTATCGTTTCTAGATGTTCTTGTCAGTAGGAATAAGAATGAATTAATAATTCCATATATAGGAACCTGGTTTGTCGATGTAATAGAGTCCGTCATATGTAACAATACTCGTAAAGCAAAATGACCCTCCGTCAAACAAATCAGTCTTAATCGTTCTCAATTTAATATATCTTTATCTCCGTCAGTGTTGTGTAAACAACAATATATCAAATAAAGAAAGAACATGCTTCTGCCCTCTCAAATGAATCCTACGCGTATTTTCCCGCTTTATTTGTCCCTCCCGCGCGCGTAAGAAAAATTAGATTTCAGTGCAGTTCAAACTATCACTCGAACAACAGCTAAAGTGGCTGCTCGTTGCTTCTCGTGCCAAAGGTCAAATCCTTTTAGTCCATTTTCTCGTTTTGTTGCACAGATATTAGAAACTATCTGCTGTATCTCTGTTAGCTTTGTCCAAGCTTGGACAAAGACCTCTTTTGGGCGTTTTTAACGCATTCTCTGAGGCAGAAACCCCATAGCTTCTCGTCTCACCTGGTGCTGTGAAGAAGAAGAAGGTAAAAATGGCGCCGGCCGTGGAAAATTTGTAGATTGAACTTGACAAATTATTCCTGTACGTAAGACGAAGGTTCAAATCAAAGGTTTGGTCAGATCCCTGTCCTAGCAAGTTAAGACAAAAGCATTGGTATTCTAAGAGAATTAAAGGTGCTAGATTGAAAGCATAAAAGTTCAATTCGAGACAAACGTTCCATTTCTAAATTGAATAATCAAGACTTTTACTGTAGATATTTATGAATAAGTAACCTGTGTATATTTAGTGTTTATGTGTGAATGAGTGAATGCATGAAAGTAGTGTAGAAATTGTATATATTTTTTATATCGAATGCAAATGCATAATTGCATTATTAAAGCACTTAATAACTAACCTACCTACATTTTTCAATTCACAACCTCTGTGTAAAATCCCCACCACCCTATTTTAATACAGTCCACTAATTGATTGTGGTTAATTATGCAGATAATTGCCACTCATCCCTTTATGGTAATTAATACTTAAAAAATTAGTTGTTTATCCCGACCAATAAGATTATAAAAAACTCTAATATAGAACCAATACCACGACCGCTTGAGCAAGACTCTCTCTTTTAACGATTCTGTATGTAAAAGGAACGTCCAAAAAGATAAACGAATAACTAACTAATTACTACAAAATCAAAACGGTATTTTTTTAAGTTTGGATCATCACTAAGAAGCGTCGTAACAAAAACAAAACCTAATTTATCTAAGCAAGAGAAAGAGTGTCTACTAAATACCATGTGAATGTGGGGGAAATAAAATGTCCTTTAAATGCAAGAATAGAACACACACAGAGAGAAGTGAAACTACAAGATCGAGGGTCGCTGACCCTCTTTGGTTCACACTACACAACATTAAATGGTCGGGTGATCCACCTCATGTTCAGGAGGTTCAGGTTAGTCAAGCTATTTTTTCTCCGGAAAAGACTCCAAAAATGCTTCCTCCAAAACAATCATAAATTTGGTAAATTTATCATTTACCGACATATTTTCATTTTTAACAAAATTCCAAGACGTATTGGATGTTATATCATGAAAAATAGATAAGCCCTTTTGGGTTATTGGTCTACAAACCTTTTGTGACGTGTATAAACTATCGTTTTTCACCGTATAGTTTGGTGATAACACCCCTGTATGAATGTAGAATGAATGAGCCATAATTAAACTCAAAATAGATTTATTTCACCCCGGGTACAACCCAATTCGTGCATTTAAATTAGTATATTTTAGTTCTTCATTACGATGCCTTAGTCCGAACCTGGTTTGTTGGTATAATAGAGTCCGTCATATGCGGCATTCTCTAGAACGCAAAACGACACTCCGTCAACTCAATCGTGTTTAATCGTTTCCAATTTAAAACATATTTTTGTCTCCGTCAGTGTTCAATAAACCACGTGTCAAAGAAAGAAGGAAGATGCTTTCACCTCAAATTAAACCCACGCGGATTTTCCCGCCAATCCCCACTTATGTTGGTCTGCCGCCTAGCGATAGACAAATTAGATTTCAGTGCTCTGCTAACACTCCACGTTGCTAGATCGGTCACGTCACCGCGTTCTAACAAGTGCCCTCTTCGCGCCAAAAAACATCTAGCTTGTCCTAGCTCTGTTTAAGGCAAATAATTATTGTTTCGCTCGTTGTATTAATTATTTTCGTGTACTAGATCAGTCCAGTCACTGCTCTCTAGCCTCTCAAAGTTCAGTAAAAACGTTCGCTCGAATAGCAGTAAAATGTGCTGTTCTCCTCTGGCCAAAAGTCAAATTCCTTTTTGGGCCAATTTTTCTCCTTTTGCATGCATAGATATTAGAGAATATCTAGTGCACTTCAGATATCTTTGTTCAAGATTGGATAAAGACCTTCTTTGGGCTGTTAACCAAATTTTTCAAAGCAAGAAACGACGTAGCGTCTCTTTCCCCCTTTAGTTGAAAAGAATCCGTAAAATGGCGGCAGCGAATTGATAGCTCAAGTGGTCCCTGTACTGTTCACGTTAATTCAAGGATTCAAAGTGGAATTCCTAGCTGATTAGAGTGAAGTAAAGCATAAAAGTTCATTTCATTGAAAGTCAGAAAGGACAAACATATTTTAGTTTTAAATTGCATAATGAAGACTGTTTTAGTCTTTAGTTAATAATTCAGAAACCTTTTGAATAGAGTATAATGTTACGTTCTGGGGCCACCGCCGCGGTGGAGATGCGCAGTAGCAAAAATCGTCCACGTGGGCTACACCTGTCTAACCTATCTAGCCTGTCTGACGTGTCGTGCCTAACCTGTCATCCTGTCTGACCTGTCCTGTCTATCATGTCTGATCTGTCCTTTCCAACCTGTCTGACCTGTCCTGTCTGACCTGCGCTGTCTAACCTGTTTATTTAAAAATGGCGTAGCCCACGTGGACGATTTTTGCTACTGCGCATCTGCACCGCGGCGGTGGCCCCAGAACGTAACATTATACTCTACTCTTTTGTAACATTAGTTGTATGCTGGAATGAACGAATGATTGGAAGTTTTAGTCTAAGAATTGTACATATATAATTTCTAATTTCTATTTAACATAGAAAACGCTGTTTATTTACCTCCATTATATTTAAATGCAATTTACACCTGCATTATTAAATTATATCAAACCGAATACATGTTTCAATTCCTCTCACCACCCTATAGTAATACAGTTTATTAAAAGTGGTTAATTAAGATACCACACCCTTCTTTATGGTTTTAATCAATAATAAAATCACTTGTTTATCCCGACCACTTACCTTTGTCGACAGAAATCCGAAAGTTCACCACTTGCCCCCTGTGATCAGACACATCAAAGCCTACAACCTCCGAACCCAAAACGTCAGTCGTTATATTAACAAAGATGGTATCCAAAAAGCATCTTGCCTTGTTGCCTCAAGAATAGTTTTGTACAAACCAAAACCACCCAACGTGTCCTCCAGAAGCCGGGCATTCGCCTGATTCCCACCAAAGTGCACATTGAAATCCCCCGCCACCACAATACTCTTGTCCGGACCAAGAGACGCCATCATACCCCCCAAGGAGTCCAAGAAGACATCAAAACAACTCGAGAGGGTTGTTTTGACGTCAAATTTTGAAAAAAACACACAACAAGACTCTACACATTTTTCAATATTAAAATTTACCAGTACCAGTATATTCCTAAAACTAGGCCCTAGATTAGTTTTAACCAGCAGCATTGTGCTTCCTTCAGGAAATTGAGACCTTGCAAAAAATCCTCCAATCACATCCAGATGAAATGATTCCATTTCTACTTGTGTCATCCAGTGCTCTGTGATACAAATTGGGTTAATATCCTTTTCTATAGCGAATGCTTCTAGTTGAGGTATTTTATTCCTTAATGATCGGACATTAACATGTAAAATTCTTAAACATCTTGATGGTTCATGTTGCTCTGGACTGATCTTCTCTGGTGTTTCACCCCTATTAGGCGCTGGAGATTGAGAAAACAATTGTACCTTTTGGCCACATTTCTGATGTTAGGTATAGTTCTCGATCATGGTATGGTACATCTAAGTTAAAAGAGCTATATTGTTTATCTTTTTTGGTTTTCATCTTTGTGCAACTGCGTCCTTTCGGGTTCTTTTTGGATAAGGGGTTGCAATTTGCTCCTTTTTCCCCGAATCTTGTGGCTTTGTGTACCTTCGGATTTTCCCCCGTGTTTTAGCTTTCTTTCCAAGAAACAAATCTTCTCTCTCAGTAGAACAACTTGCTCTTCCAGAATTTGGCTTTTACTTTGCAGTTGCTGAATCAGAATCTTCAAAACATTGGACTCGTCTTGGTTGTTTTTTAAGGTTACCTGCTGGGCTTCTGAACTTTCATGCATACAAACTGCATTTTTTTTATTATCTGCTTGGCACAAACATGCTGGGTGGAAAATACACAAACACTTCTTACACTTAACGTCATTTTTCACTTTTTTGTTGTAGTGAAAACACTGCTTTTTTTTTAATAACTTTCGACGCACTATCGGAATAAAATTGACTACATCCTGCTCTGGTATATAAGCTAAGTAGCCTTAGAACTTAGATTAGTTTGCCCTTGATAGGACTGTTCAAAACATTGAGTAGTTAAGAAAAATCAAGACAACGGAAGTTCGAAATTCTTCTTTTAATATCAACTCGACGAACGTCAGATTCTTACAGAGAATTTATCTTTAAGTAAATGCATCACCACTAAGCTTACAATTGCTGATCTTTTTACAAATGTAATAATACAGCAGTACCAAAAGTTACTTTGCATGCAAGCAATAACTTGCGGTTTGAGTTACGTAGTGTATAATAATAACTTACCTTCAAAAGAAACTCGTGGATTTTATAATAGGCTATGCTAACAAAAAAATATGCGACTAAAAAAGTCTCATCCAGATGCCTGCAGTCAAACCTGGAGATCAAGGCAGTGAACGTTACAATTAAGTACTGACAGTTCTGGTCGGAGTAACTGTTTCTTAGGAACTTCATTCCACATATCACCGTTATGAAGGAGCCTAAAATACAAAGAAATGTAGTATCAAAAAATGTGATACCGGCATTCGGGCGCAAAAATATTATTTATTTCTTAAAAATTAAATATATGCGTAAGTTCTGGATTTTAAAACCCTATTGCAAATTCAAAATATTCTTTGATCCCCAATAAAGCCAAGGAAATAATAGTTAAAAAATGAAAGGGAAAATGTGTAGAATAATCCGTCCGACTCTCGTTTCCGCGTGCGTTCAGTAATGCGGCCTCTTCTGGCATATAAATACAAAATAATTTCCAACTGCACTTTGGTTCGGACGAACAAGATAGTAGGATAATTTTTATACGAATGAACTGCTTAATTTAATTGGAAGTACTGTACTGAATGCTGACGACAGACACCTTGTCAATCAACATTTTCGCATACACACGGCTCGTCGAACGCCATAGGATCTCCCTTTAGTGTGTGTGGGGCACACCATAAAAAAAAACTTTATACAGCGACTTATAGAGCTTTTCTTATCCTCTAAAAATGATTCTGTGGTGGATATCATGGATGGCTATTTTCAATATAACCGTCTATTTCAGAATGTATTAAAAACCAGCGCCTTATGTCAATGATATGAAATGCTGGACTGAACATATCGAAGTTAACGTTCTCACATATTAAGGATTGAGAGCAATTTTTGGTAAACTGAGTACTGGAGTTGCAAAATTGAATATAGTATAATATTTTGGGAAAACTTTTGATATTCAAATGGTATTTACCATGCAGAAAAATGCCTTTGCAGCATTAATGTTGTAAAAATTAGATTAAGTTAAGCATAGAAAAAGAGTAGGTTCATATCGAACCCTTCTGTGCTTCCACCTTCTCGCGTGACTTAAGATGTATTGTGGCTCACACCTTGTTTAGAATTCCGCCAACAAATTCAACTCTTGAACTAACATTTATTAATATTATTATTATTAATATTCTTTTTGTACTCAGCTTAGAGCTGGTATGATTTACCTATCCCGGATACTAAATATCAAAAGGCTTAGGCTCAAATTACATCATAAACTTGCGTATTGTATGGTAAGTATTCAATATAACAGCCTTCTGGATGTCAGAGAAGGTGTTTTTGGATAGTCCCAGTTTGGCGAGGCTGTCGTGCAGGTATTAGGCACTATGCCGGTTGATGATATAATAACTGGGACTATTTCCACTTTTTCGCAATGCCACATCTGTTTAATCTCAATGGCGAGATCTGCGTACTTGGTCATTTTCTCGTGATGTTTGTTGAGAACGTTGTGGGTGTTCGGTACGGCTACGTCGAAGAGAAGGACTGAGTTGACTCTTCTATCCACCACCACTATGTCAGGCCTGTTATTCGTCACCAGTCTATCGGTGATAATGGACCTATCGTAGTAGAGTCTAAAATTGTCATTTTCGAGAACCTTCTGTGGCTGGTACTTATAGTACGGTGTATAGGTGTTGAGAAGACCGTACTTGTTGGCCAGTTTCTGGTGAACGATATTGCACACTTGATTGTGTCGATGCAGATAGTCAATATTAGCTAAGACGGTACAACCAGCTGTTATATGTTGAATAGTCTCTGATGATTCTTGACACTTCCTGCATTTGTCGGATCGGGTGTTGGTGTCCTTGATGACAAACTTCTTGTAGTTATTAGTACTGATAACCTGGTCTTGGATAGCGAATGATTAAACTCCCTGTATCATGGGAGTTTAATCATTCTTCGCTGAACTCTTTCCAGGGCATCAATGTATTTAACATAATATGGACACTGAGCATATTCTAGTCTTGGTCTTATGTAGCTTGAGGATCATTTCGGGAGACAAATTTTGGAAAGCTCTGCTTATTTGGTATATCAAGCTGTTGGCTTTTTTAATAATACTATTAATGTGTGTTTCCCATTTAAGGTTTTCTGTAAAAATAATCCCCAAGTCCTTTTGTTCTTCCACCACGCTGACCTCAGCAGTCCCAATAAGATAGTGATACTTTGGGTTATTACGCCCAATGTGAAGTATGGTGCATTTGGAGTCATTAAGAGCCATTTGCCATGTTAAGTTTCAAGATTTAATGACTTCAATATCATGCTGGAGATTATCAAAGTAAATGGAGGGATTGCAGTAGCAGTTTGTGCAATCTGCAAATGAGTAGCTGTTAGTATTTAGGTTATTTGGCAGATCGCTGATGTAAACCAAAAATAACAAAGGCCCCAACACTGATCCCTGAAGAACTCCACTCAGCACGTCACAAGCCTGAGAAAAAGCTGTACCTATTCTAACATGGAAAGTTCTTCTCTGAAGAAAATCCGCTATAAAAGATAACAGCTGACCTCGTATTCCATAATGGTTTAACTTCTGGAGTAATCGTGTAAATGGTACTTTATCAAAAGCCTTCTCAAAGTTCAAATAGAAAACGTCAATTGGGTCAGCATTGTCATCGGCCAGCGTCCAATCATGTAGTCTTGACAGCAGATTAGTGAATGTTGACCTGCCAGGGAGAAAGCCATGCTGACTCTGAGGAACAGTTCCATTTGCCAGAACAATGATTTTTTTCCAAAACTTTACACATAGTGCTTGTTAAGCTGATGGGCCTGTAGTTCTGCGGCAGTTGCTTGTTGCCTTTTTTGTAGATAAGCACCACTATGACAGACTTCCATTTTTTAGGCAGATTACCTCTCTCAGAATGGTATTCATAATAGTGGAAAGGGGCTTTGAAAGATAGATGGAAGGAATCTCATTCTCTCCTAGGCTGGAGTGGGTTTTTAGAGACTTTATAGCTGACTCAACCTTTTCAGGTGTGAATGCAATAGTTTCCAATGCCATTTGAGAGAATGTTTGAAGGTCTAAACTGGATGGGTTGATACGATCCCCTAGTAGTATTTTTAGTTGCATAATACGAAAAAGATATAAAATGTGTAAAAGAGTCAGTGGCGCACATTTCTTTGTCAATAATATTCGGTATGGTGCCCCCAGGGGTGCCACTAGACATTATATTTTTAATCTAATAAAGGCTAAATGAACCGCCTGTTAGTACAGATAACCCAATTAAAGTTCAACAAAATCGGTAAAAGCATAAATTTAAGATATAAATAAAAATATCGATTTTATCAAAAAAAGTTTGGAAATGTAATAAACCGGTTTTTTACTTTTTTCATCGAAAACGACGAAAGATACGAAAACAACTCAAGAATCAAAAATATTGTATTTTTAGTTGGTTAAATTGAAAAAGTCAGCGGCGCACACTTTTTTTGTCAATAATATTCGGTATGATGCCCTCCGGGACGCTACTGGACATTATATTTTTAATCTAATTAAGGCTAAATGAGCCCCTCATTACTACAGATAACCCTGCCAAATTTCAACAAAATCAGTAAAATCGTATTTATGATATTAACAAAAAACTGATTTTTTATAAATAGTTTGACACCCTGTATCTTGGAAACTATGCATTTTCGGACTCATGTTCATATGAAAAAATGTTCATGTTTTCTTATGTAGAATCACCCTCTGTAATTTGGCGACGCTATTTCCCGACACCCTGTATATACTATAGCCACATATATTAATAGAAACCCAATTTAACAGATAATCAAATAATTTCCCTAATTTGCCTCCTAAACCCAGATAAGGTAATGCCCATAAGATCAATATCCTTAGTATTTAACAAATGCAATGTGCTCTCAACAGAGGAATGAATAGCCTAATTGGTACTATGGAATGGTATAGAAAACATTCTGTTTTGCCTAAGGATTCTGGAGGGAATATTAAAATTTATTTTGCCAAAAAGCTCAGGACAAACGATCAGGTCATTAAGAAGTTTGAACACAAATGTCAAATCACCATGTACTCGTCTCTGCCTTAATGTCTTCATATTTAAAACTTCCAGAGCATTATTATAAACATGGTCCTCAGGAATCTGTATATCTAACTTATATAGACAAAACCTTATGAATTTGTTTTGAACCCTTTCTAGAGCTAGGCCACTATTTGAGTAATAAGGGGACCAAATCGTTGAATCATACTCCAAGATAGAAACCACCAATGACTTATATATCGTTTTGCAGGTCTCAACTGACAAGGTCAGATACCACCAAGTTATTGTTACTAGAGAAAATAAGGTCTAAAAAAACTATCATGTCTATCATTAAGTATCATTATACCTTGAAAGACATTTAGGTGTGCATAGAACTGTCCCAAAGTCAGACCTGGAGAATTCGGATTACATGCAACTACCACACGATTATCGTCATTCTCCCATTAAGCATCTGGTTTATTGAAGTTATCAAAAATATAAAAATCACATACAGAATACTCTTGACGGAGAACGTCGACTGATTGGCAGTTCCTCTCATTTCTATGTGATTTTTCACCCGCTTTTGAAAAGTAGAAAAGAAACTAAAAAGTGTGATTGTCATCAATTATTCAAGACGAGTGTTTGTCGTTGAAATAATAACAAAATCTTGTTTAAGTCCAAAGCTTGCCTGCATCTTCAGTAAAAGAACTTTTACCGTCCGGATTTGAAAGTTTTCAGCTTTCCCGAGTGGCTATGATAAATTCGCTTGAACTGCAACAGAATTGAGATTCGTGAAAATTTACAGTTTAACACTTTGTGTTCGCTATCGTTTTAATTTGAGACGTTAAGTAGGGAAGTTTTCGAGCCATAGATTGCTTTCTAATATTGTTCTATTCAGATATCAGAGTAAATACATTTATAGCATTTTTCGTATTGTTTGATTTGGTATCATATGACAACCTATACAGTACAGTCGAAACACGAACCCAAATAACGAGATAATTTTCCACAGCCACCATGCTGTCTGTAAAAACTACCTTTAATGGCCGAAGATAGTTATCCCTTTGTTTACCCACTCTCAACACCTTACTCACTCTTTCTGAATCCGATTCTTTGTTAATAGTTACCAACAACTCAGTTATCTTTTGACGATCTTCCTGAATTCTCTCATGAATCCTATCGGAATTGGGTTCCGGTACATTGTACACTATAATATTACTGGCTCTCCATGCTCTATCATCGACTTCAGTCAAACCTGTATCCATATTGGGTGGTGAGACAGACAATGGAGGTTGGGGTTGGTGCTGAGTTATTAAGGTTTTAATAGCTGACATTTCAGTTTTTAGTTTAGTAAATGAGCTTGTAAAAGATGTTTTAATGTTTTAAGCCCAGCACCGGAGGTCCTCCAGAAAACCTGCCAGACTCTTGTTTCCAACTTTACTGCCTCGATTTGTTGTTCCAGTGAATTAACTTACACCAATCGCAAGGAAAACCAAAAATATCACCAGGATTTTTGGGTGGATCCTTAAATGTGCATTGCTGGTCACAAGCTGAGCAGGTACCAGACATACTTCTGTTCAAAAACTGCCAAAATATCCAACAGCAGGTTGCTTATAAGTTAGATTATGCAAACACGCGAATATTGAAGAAAATCAATAGTCCATAAGGACATAACACTAGAAAACCCCTGTAGCTGTATGCATCCAACACTAAGAGGAAATATTTAACTTTTTTTACAGGAAAATTGATTAAAAATCCGATGAGAAGTTTAAAACAAACGTGCTAGTTTGAGGTTAGCTTCAAAATTCGGTTTTTACCCGCAATAGGGTTGCTAATAAGAAAATAATCGACACACTTCTGCAATTAAGCAGAAATAATAATTTAAGTATGACGACAGACCTCACGGGGCACTGTTTCTTAAAAAGCATCCCAACGACATGGAGCTAGAAGAAGATTCTTCTTCATGGGATTTGTGGAGAAGAGGATAAAGTCCCTCCCTCAATGACCAAGAAGACAAACGTCACAAACGTCAATGTAGTAGGGATATAACCACAATCCAATGAGAGATAGATATACAGATTTGACAGAAATGAAAAGGGCATAACTATCTATTATGTGCTTCCATGATTCGCAAAACTATGTTTGGCCTATTCCAATGATTTGGGCGCAAGTATAAAATTGGGACATAACGTTTCTGGGCATTTTTAAATACATTTCAGCCACAAGGTAATAACGTGTAGCCTTTCAGACCTGTAATTTTTACAACAAACAATTCTTTGCCTTTGTCTTATAAGGGAAAATATTATGATAGTTTTATGCACTATTCAGTCAATCTCTTTTTGAATTTCCGATAGTTATAACAACTAATCCCATAAAAAAAATAAATTTATTACCTAAAAGAGTACCATATTTATCTGCAATATGTCGGGAATCCTCTGTTAAAACTGACACGACCATTAACGGGTAGAGTATGTTTCTTTCGAAGAAACACAAGTATACATAGACCTAAAAAATTAAAAAGCTCTTTTAAAGTTTGTTGAAAACTACGAAAAAATTTATTTTAAAGATAATATAGTTTGTAAGTATACCAGGAAAAAGCTATCATATATAATAGTCGAACAAACCTAATCTAATGCTGGCTAATACAGATGTCGAAAATACTATAAAAATTACTTGCATGACAATAATAATAATAAAAAAAAATAATCATTTCTACCATTGTAGTTGTATCGAACTCAGGAGACTCAAAAACTCCCAATCGGGGGCATCATGCTGGCACAGATGCTCCCAAGTTTTTTCAGAATGATTGACATTATTGGCTTTGTCTATTATGCGGCTAATGTCTTTGTCAAGATTTTCATGTGATAAGTGATATATTTGCCTATTCTACAAGTTAGATAAGAATAACATATCGCTTGCAAATATTTAAATATCACTTGCCAATATGTAAATCTAATCCATTATCCAATTATAGACCTTGCGCTACTATGACTGACGATCAGTCTCAGTAGGGATACAATGGGGGTTCAGGTGCCACCGCCGCGGTGGAGATGCGCAGTAGCAAAAGTCACCCACGTGGGCTACGCCATGACAGGACAGACAGACAGATAGACAGGACAGACAAACAGGACAAAAAATGGTGTAGCCCACGTTGATGATTTTTGCTACTGCGCATCTTCACCGCGGCAGTGGCACCAGAACCCCCATTGTATGCCTACTAGTCTCAATCCAATAATCAAAATTATGGTTTAATTATTAGTAATGATATTCTAAAAAAAATAATTAAACACATTCCCTCAATCTTGATCAATAAAGCAATACGTTGACTTACGGAAGCAAACTATAGCAATTTTAGTTTACTCACTTTTTCGAACCACATAATTTTTGCCGGTCCCCTGATCTGATATTGCGCGTACTCGTGACTTCGAAGAACCGGCCTCGCGATACACATCCACGGCAGCTGTTTTCGAAACTGAGGAATGATATAGTGTATGACCAGGCCCGTGGCTGCCGCTATGGACCATAATACTGGACAGAGTTCCGGCTGAAGTACCGTGAAAACGGTGCTGACGTGAAGAGAGAAAACTAAAATTCCTAGAGAAAAATATTGAAATGTATATTCGTCGTGGGAAATGAAGAAAGGAGAGGAATATTTCGTGCAAAACTAACGGGCTTTCGGCGGTTAGGCCATCATCAGTGTGGTTCGTTAGTTTAGTAGTAAAGTGCTTTAATGTCCAAAAAATATTACATGTAACATTTCTTATTGGCAAAGCTGTATAAAATGTATACAAAATATAGAACAAAACGAAACAAAATCAAAAAAACATCAGCGCCAAGAAGGAAATTGTGACACCACATCACGAGAACCAACAATATAGCCTGTTGCAGTTAATAAAGTTAACTACAACAATCTAAATTGTTGGTTTTTGTGATGTGGTTTCACAATTTCCTTCTAGATGCTGATCAACCTTCTGTTGTAAACTGACGAACCACACTGATGATGACCTAGTTCGCAAAAATTTAAGAAAAAAAAACAAATAAAAATTATAACGAATACTAACCTATGACAGTGCATAGAATAAGGTCGTTTTTTAATCGTCCGTTAACAGTGCCCTGCAGCTTTGTGGGCAGGGGATCTACATGGTCTTCTTTTGGATTAGGAATTTCTTTCGTGGCTAAAAATATATAACATAGTCACTCCAAATCTGAAACTGCTTTCTTTAGCAATATCACAAAATAGCTAGCTACCAGCAAAACGGTTGTAATCAATGAATGTAACTCTATAGGATAGTATGTTTTCAAAATGTCTGTCTATTTTTAGCAAGATAATACATTATTATGTAACTCGAAATGTTTCAGAGTCGATCTTGGTCGATTTTCTGAACAAAAAGAGATGTGCTCTTAGGCACTGAAATTTTACCATAAGGCTAGTTCTAAAGTCATTTTGTAAATAAAACAAAAAGCTTTAGCATTATATGAATATTTTAATAAGTTACTTTACTTGAAAATAACTAGAAGCTCATAAATACATAAAATATAAACAGTGAATAATTGTACGTAGTCAGTGCTACGATGTGAACAATATTAGTCGAGGCAAAATTTCGACCTTGAATAATATGACATAAATAGAACTCTTAAAATCTAAAGCAATGCATAAACAGTGGTAATACTTTACCAATATATGTTTATAAACATAACCTTGAAATTATGTACAGTTAAATGTCTATTAGAGTTCCTGCGGAACAGCTACTTATCAACTATATTAGCTGATTTAGCTTTGATATGAAATACAATAATATACAAGCGATAATAACAGGATTAATATTACCTTAGAGTCCACCTATAAGCTAATATGTACACTATGAACACCATTGACGAGAAACGTTCAATGTTCAGGAGGTTATCTTCTAACACTGGGGGAAAGTCACTTTAAGAAACACTAGCTAGATCTATGGCTAGCTTCTATTTACAATGTTGTTCAATTTCTTGCAAACAAGAATGACTGAAATGTAGTGGTTTGACTGGTATGCAGTTAGTGCATATTGGCATGACATGAATGCCTTGTAAATGCGGTTTATTGGTACACGCATGGATGATTATTAAGTATGCTATGCAGGTAGCATAGGTAAGCTGAACTGCTGAAATCCGCGTATGGGATGTAGCCTTGTGATAGCTTGAGTATATTGGCAGACTAGTGCCTTTTAATCTTTATATGAGAATAAGGCATGAGTAGGTATGCAGACTAGTGCAGAGTCATCCTTATATTAGAATAAGGCAAGAGAGTAGCAACCCAGTGGTACACTCGTGATATAGAATGTTGAAAAACCCCTGGACAATACCATTGGGGACTGTGCAGCGCATGGCACAGCCTTTGAGAGTTAGAGATCAGTGGGTCTCCATAATGGCAGTAGATGCCGAAATATACCTTTTTGTAGGCTTAGTACTAGAGATCAGTGGATCTCCATAATGGCAGTAAAGATGCCGAAATATACCTTTTTGTAGGCTTAGTACTAGAGATCAGTGGGTCTCCATAATGGCAGTCAAGATGCTGATATATACCTTATTGTAGCCTTAGTGAGAATGTGATTGTAAACATCTTCGTTTACTTACTTGGGATTTCGAGACTATGCCCGATTGAGTGTGGTTTGAGACAGGGTTCGATTGTAGAACTCCCATGGATGAGACCAATTGAGACGCCATTGCTCGGCGTGAGACTCGTGAAAATAACGGCAGTATGTTTGCCAATAAATACCTTATTGCAGGCTTGATGTGACGATGATTATGCCAGGATATCACTATATCACTTGAGTAAAGAACGAGAGAGATTATGAGGTGTCAAAACGTGAAAACCTGCCGGCAGCCGGCTAGAAACGGGGGTGCGCCTTTTTCGACTTACATGGCTGGGGTACAAGACACGACTTCTTACTCAATACTGAATTCTAGAACGTGGGAACTAGAGCAACTTGAAGAAGTTGTTAACGCCTCTTCCGGCGGGATGATATACATCCGCCGGAAATAGAAAGGGCGAATAATAGGTTTGTTCTAGCAGCGATTTCAAACGGTTCCAAACCGTACGGAGTTTGCGCATAGCCATATAAGCGACGCTTATATCGTTATGCGCAAACTCCGGACGGTTTGAAACCGTTTGAAATCGCTGCTAGAACAAACCTAATGTAAATACTGAGCAGTTATATAAACCTTTACGTCAGCGATTGTCTAAGTTAACCTTGTGAACTTTAACACAAATCCAGTCGAAATACGTTAACTAGTTTTTTATTAAAATCGATTCTTAAAGATCATGAATATAGGAGCTAACTTGATTACCTCCGTTAAGAGACAGTGATTGGTCGACTCGGTCGCCGGGTTGTAACGGGAAGCGCTATGATTGGTCAGATGAGTTTAGGATGCGCGGCCGGATTCAGATGAGTAAAGGTGGTTACAACAGATGGCGCTAGTAATACCGCCCGGATAAAGCGGGAAGCGCTATGATTGGTCGGAGGCCTTTTGAGGACGCTTAACTTTTAGCTTTCTAGACTGTCTAGCGCAGTGGATAAACGTCGTAAACAAGAGATGGCGTTAGTAGTATCGCCAAGGTTTTAATTTGTTTGGAATGCGAGGACAGTGGCGTGGAATGTTAAATTGTACAAAAATTAAATCGTTAGATTTGAAGACGCGTTCAAAAATGGTTTTTGAACACGAAACACTGTAGAAAAAGTATACATTGTATGTTATATCACAAAATAAGCAACTAGATTCACCTGACAAATGAGCCACAGCTACATCACTTTCGCTTGGCCAATAACAAGTATGTTCTAATCAAAAGCAGGAGAAACTTGATGCTATCATGAAAATTAATAGTCCGAACGGGGATGAATGGATTGTTCAAAATAGGCGACTTCGCCATAAAGTCAAACAGACCAACTCTAATCAAGAGCCCGGTGAGCTGAGGGTAGCCCCAATCAGATACTGAATATTTCTGTCTGGATTCCTGTCAACCGTGAAGAGTGAAGGTGTTTTAGATTTTGTCAAGAAGCACAATATTGGTAATGATTGTGTGTGTGAGAAGATGAAGATAAGGAAAACTCGTTGGAGTGCATTTAAGTTGGGTGTGCCCATGGACTGCAGACACAAGGTTAAGAATACTAACCTTTGGCCTGTGAGCATTACTCTCAACCATATTGTCAACCTTCAACGCCACTAGACCCAGAGGGAGGACTCAACTGGTCTTCAATGGTTAGTTTTGTAAATTCTGTTATTAAAACCTTTAAAACTGTAAAAACTAATGTTAGGAATTTTAAAATATTTTATGCTAACTTTCAATGTTTAAGAATTAAGATCTTGGAGTTTGAGGTGTGCCTGAAGGATAAGTTTTTTAGCTGCTTGTGCATCAGGGAGCACTGGATGGCGCAAGACGAACTCACAACTACTAAGATAAATGACTTCCAGTTTGTTTCTGGTTTTTGCAGGTCGATGTTTACTCATGGTGGTGTTGCAATGTTTGGTAACACTGATAAGGTGGCTGTGCATAGAATCTCTGATCTCTCACGGGAACTCCACTGTGAAATCAGTGGCATGGTCATTAAAATACACATATTTTAACGGTGTATAGATCATCAGAAGAAAATTTTGAAATCTTTTTGGAGATACTCTCGTGTGCCCTTGGTAAACCTAATCCCAACCAATGAATCATTGTCACGGGGGGCCTTAATGTCCAATTTCCTACCAATGATAGACGGGTTACAGATCTTTTGAATGTGTTATTGTCATTTGGTCTAGTGAAGACGGTAAATTTTGCTACTCGGCAGGATGCCTGTCTTGACAATGTGTTTGCCAATTTTGCTACAGGTTTTCGGGTCCAGCACTGTGACTTTTCATCCTTCTCAGACCACGATTCGACAGCAAACCCATCTCCACTAAGTCCAAAATAGTGTATACGCCCATGACTGACCTTGGTGTTCTTCAACTTTATGACATGGCGGAGAATGCGGACTGGGAGTTTGTTGCTGATCAATTTATTGATCCGGAAAGGAGGTTTGAAATCTTTTTGGAGACTATTCAGGTGGCTGTAGCTAGATCATTTCCTTTAAAGACAAGACTGGCCTCTAAGGGATGGTCCATGTAGAACAGCTATAAATTGGTTTAATGATGATATCCGCAAATGCGTGATAGGCTGGCAACTCTGGTGGCAATCAATAAAGCTAGTGTTACGGGTATTTATAAAGGTCATTTTAGGAAGGAATATCGATTGGTCAATCATCTCTATTGTCTTTTCTCGATAAGTTCGTACCTGTCTAGGTTTCTGACAAGCAGTATTTTAATTGACATTTAACGATTTTTAGTTGAATGTCAGCCGATAGTTTTGACGTGTTTACAGATTTGTTTCTGCTATTTGATCCAGTAGGAGGAGAGAAAACAGGAGAAAACTGTTGTTGTTGATTTTGTAAGGCTTTTGTTTATTCATTAGCCAAAGAAAATTCCTTGGGTTGAGAGGTAGTCCTCGAGTAGTATTTTATTTCGTAAATGAAGTAGACTGGAAGTCGTTTGAGACTCTCGAGGGAAGGTCAGTTGTGTGTGAAGAAATTTCTAACAACCGCCGTAATGGCAATATAGGCCAAGGTAGATACCCAGGAAAGTTTTACCCCTAGTTATGGGTAAGCTGTTTTAAGTTGCTTTGAATGTAGAATTTCAAGTAGATTTTTGGGACAGAGTTTTGGCATTTTTGTAAATTTCATGTTATGTTGTTGTGATGGATTAATTTACGCTTTTAGGGTTTTTGGAGCAGGTTTTTAATAGCTGAATTCTACAGCGGAATTCCGGTAGCGCTTTGTTGCGGGGTCCTATGGTTATTACCCTGTCGGGTAGGAAAAGCCACTATTACCCGGAACATGATTGGCATACATTCTCGGATATAACTTACAGGAGTTCATTCCACAAGATAAGTCTAATTTTATACCTACTATCACGTTTAGTCAGCACTATTGTGCCAGAAATATTTACTACTTTGCAGAGACTTAAATTTCAACAGAATTTAGTATCCAAACATTTTCCTAAAACGCTTTATTAATTTCTGTAGTAAATAATCGCACACATCATCATCCACTAGATTATATATATTAAATACCTTTTGTGAAGTGTTACTACGCCGGCCTAGAAACATTATTTACTTCTTACGGGTACTAGATTTATGGATTATTTCTAGTACATATTATTTCCGAGGAAGTTTATTCATTTTATTACCTTTTTACGTTAATTTGGCTTTGACAATAGATCATAACATTGCTTTTTGAGGAATACGTTCTCTGGTTGAAACTTGCAACTCGAGCTTTAGAAAAGGCTATACTAACCGAGTTAAATTAACTTAGTATGTGATAAACTCGTCTAGGTTGCACAGAGCGTTACAAAGAAGTGAACTTTGTCAATGCTGTGCCTGATGTAAAATTGTTGCTATTTGTCGATGACACGACCATTTACTTCGCCCACAAATTGTCCTTAAATAGTGTAAAAACACAGACACTGAACTTTTCCGTATATCACAAAGAGCTCCTAGACCAGAGGAGGCTTCTGCAAGTTTTCTCGGGGTCTGCCTCGATCCCGGTATGACTTGGGCTGAACATATAAATGGGCTATGTGGCAGACTCTCTGCTATTAATTTTCTTGGCAGGAACTGATCAAGATGTGTTTCTAGAAGTACACTACTACAGGTTTATCATGGTTGTTTTGCCTCTCAGCTTTCTTATGTACTCTTAGTCTGGGGGCACTCTGCACATACTGACCTGGTGTCTGGTCTGCAACGCAAATGTGTGAGAATAATAGCCGGGCTCCAGTATCGGTAATGCTGTAGAGAGAGTTATGTGCAGTTGCGCATTATGACATAATTACCTTCTCTCTATATTTACCAGTACCTGTGTTTCATCAAATATAACCTGATCCTATACCACTCCCACAGTGACGTACACAGTTATCCAACCTAATGATATGAGTAACGAACTTTACCGAGCGAACGTTTCCATAAATTTCGTAATTAACGCTGAAGTTCGCTCTCGTTGAAGCGAAAGTTCCCATTTGGGGAAATTGTAGGGAAATATTGAGGAAAATTTATCGTAGTTATCAAGAACTTATAAAGCGAACGTTATCAACCCATTTTGTTTTATGTGACAACGTTATTTAGTGCGCTGTAAGCTTCGCGCCGCACTGTGACAGCACCCTCTGAACTAGATGGCCGTGAAACTGAAAAAAGCGGTGGCCAATATGGCCACCCCAGTTGGGACTGAAACTAAATGCTGTAAAGGGCATATTCCGAGATTTTAATATAAAATATGTTTAAAAATGTGAAATTTGTGCATTTGCAGCGAAAAATTTATACAAACCAGGTAATTTGTTGTGTTAATGCCCTATGTCCGTGAATATAGAGTGTTAACCTTACTACACTTCTTACTTATTCTACCTGATACAATTAAATACTTATAGTTTATAGTTAGAGATTGATTGCTCTGGTATAAGGTGTTTTTCCACAAATACCTTTTATAATTTCAGAGCTGATAAAGCCTAGTAATATCTGAAATAACTGAAACTGAAACGGTTAAAGGGGTCCATTTATATGTTATTAACATAAAAATAAAATTTTAAAAATCATATACAGGGTGTTAAAAAAATATATTTGGTACAAAATAAAGTTTTTTCGTAACAAATCGTACGACTTATAGATGCAAAAATCAAACTCCCGGCACCAAAAAACACTTTATAATACTCACGTTAAAATTTAATTTTTTTTGATTTTTTTTTTGATTTTATTACGGAAACGGTTAGAGGAATCCATTTACATAATACTAACATAAACACAGAATTTTCAAAATGATATACAGGGTGGGAAAAATTTTAATTTTTACAAAAATTGCGGTTTTTTCAAAGTATATGGTCACAAAAAAATTCGTACAAATTTTTAAATGAAAAAACCGAACTCCCCGCACCCAAATACCTCTTTCTAAAGTACCAATGTCAAAATTTAAATTTTTCGACAAATTGCTTGATTTTTTTTTGGTTTTTATTATGCAAACGGTTAGAAGTGAACTGACATTTTAAGATCGGTAACAGATCATATCCTAGTTAAAAAGGATTTTATTAAATTCTAAATACGACCACCTTTTTTGTAGCATTTTATTTTCGATATTACTTTCATAGAAACTTTTTATGCAGGCCTGGAAGCAATTTTATAACGATTATGTTCCTCTCTGTGATGAATACCTATGGCTCCCCAACGATTTTTTTGTTGTTATTTTGGTACATGACTGTTGGGGAAACACCCCAACAAGTGTATAAACTATCGTTTTTCACCGTATAGTTTGGTGATAACACCCTGTATGTATGTAGAATGAATGAGCCATAATTAAACACAAAATAGATTTATTTCACCCCGGGTACAACCCAATTTGTACATTTAAATCAGCATATGCCAGTTCTTCAAAACCCCTTAGTCCAACCCTAGACGGACGATCCCTTAGTTCGAACCTGTAACCCAAGTACTGTCAGTATAACAGGTTACAATTCAGCAACTCTTCACTCGTAAAGGAAAACGTTTGTAATCGTTTTCAATTTAATGTATTTTTGTCTCCGTCAGAATCAGCTTCTACCCTTGTAATTTCAAATGAATTCGGCAAAGCGCCAACCCCCCCACTTGTTATTTGATCGTGGCGCCAGTAGCCGCTCGACGAAAGAAATTATTCAAGTTAGTGCGTAGCAAACACTCATTCGCGTAGGATCTGTCTAGTCACAGCTCTCCTAGTTTCCGCGCCAAAAACATCTAGCCCTGTCCTAGCTCTGTTTGAGGCAATTAATTAGTTTGAAAGTGTCTTACATCCACTAAAATGCACTAGATCAGTCCAGCTGCTGTCTAGCCTCAAAGTTCAATTAAGACGTTCGCTTAAATAGCAGTAAAACGTGCTGTTCTCCGGCCAAAGGTCAAATTCCTTTTTGGGCCAATTTCTCTTGTATGCACAAATATTAGAGAATATTTCGTGCACCTCAGTTATCTTTGTCCAAGGTTGGACAAAGACCTCCTTTTGAGCTTTTTTAAAGCAATTCTTCGAAGTCAGAAACGATAGCATCCCCGTTCCCGTTGGAAATTGGAACATAAAATGGCGGAAGGCAGACTGACATTCCTGGTCGAATTCCTGTAAAGCAAGGCAGTCAAAGTGGAAAGGTATGCTGTGTGAAAGTTGCTAAGTTGGAGAACGAGGTATAAAAACTAATTTTTAAATCAAACAATCAAGACTCTTCAGTAGACATTTCTAATTTTAAGAAACCTTTTGTAATTTTAGTTTTATACTTGAACGAATGATGAGTGATTGAAAGTTTTAGTCTAAGAATTGTACATATATATTTTCTATTTAACATAGAAAACACTGTTTGTTTATCTCCATTATATTTAAATGTAATTTACGCCTGCATTATTAAATTATATCAATACCGAATACATGTTTCAATTTCTCTCACCACCCTATGTTATACTGTCTATTAAAAGTGGTTAATTAAAATACCACACCCTTCTTTATGGTTTTAAGCAATAATAAAAGCTTTTGGTTATCCCGACCAATGACGTCTAATTAATAAGTAAAAATAATTTATGTGTATTTTTTTGAAGTTAAAAAGCAACAAAAGTAGTTTATAGATGAATTAATACGTTTTCTAATGTCCCTACCTGCGACGCCATATTAGATTTAGATATCAGGCCTTCTAGTTCAGAGGGTGTTGACTGTGTACACTCTTTTGAGGACTCAGCAGTGTTGCCACAAGTCAGTACAATAATTGTACGAATCTAGTACAATTTACGAACATCATAATTTTGATTAAAATGTTACGACTGCATATTTTGTTAAAGCTAGTTATGCAAAGCCATCTATCTCTATCTATCAACTTTTCTTGGGTTTTAATTTATTTATTATTTTCGCTAAAACAAATCCAAAATTTTCTAATTTAGTAAAATTAGATTTCGATAAAAGCCAGTGACAACATTGAGCACAGGCATGCAAAATACCAGCTTTCCAAATTAAAATTTTATTTTTTTAAATGTGCTATGTTCTGAAAGGATTTGCTTGTATGTTTATGTTTGTTCTATTTCTTTTTTTCTGGTTTTATGATTTTTCAATAACTAGTGCTTCTTTTTTGTTCTTGTTTTTAGAAATATATGGATTTTTTTCAGTTCTTTTTTAAAACCAGTTGTTTTGTTAGTATAATCTTAAGTAAATATTAATATAATAGTAAGTTTTGTTGGTACTGGACTTGATTCATCACCCAGTTCCTTTGGGTTTCTATAAAGTCATATGTAAAAAAACCCTAAATTCTCCACAAACATGGCAACCTTTAATGAGGATGATTGGTAATTACTCAATATTCTCGTAAATTCCCGAAAGTTAAGACAGACGAATGTTACTTCCTGTAAACTACTGAATTTCCACTCTTTCTTTCATTCTCAAAGACTTTTTTGCTATAGTGCGTAGCTAATTATTTTGTGACAATATTTAAAAATATATGTGCAGCACATCAACTATACGAGCTTTTATTTCAACAATTTCTAAGAACATTATGAAGCATAGACAAATATTATTTATTTGACTAATGAACACCTCGCTAAAAAAAATAATGAAAAACAAAATAAATGGCTCACTTACTTCCACCTCCGTCTTCTTCAACCGTCCTCACTTTTCCTTCCTCGCATCGCTTAACCTCACTTTCGCGCTCCCTATATAAATCGGGTAGCCACAGGTGTTTCCTCACCAAGTTAAAAATGTGGATCGGATCAGTGGCGCCCCTACTCAAATGGTAACATGTGGCAACCAAACAAGCCGAGAAGATAGAGAACAGTATATGCTGCGAGCCTTTTTCTTCACTTA